>PVJI01013937.1:0-45962 GCA_004026765.1 Micronycteris hirsuta | reverse complement strand
GGTTCATATGAAATGGCTCATACTTCACAACTTCCTAAACTCTCTCAAACATGCAACACCAGCCTCAGTGAGATCCCAATACCCATACCTCTTGCTAATTGGCCCCAGGCCCTTTCTTGGATTGTTTTATAGCTCATGCAGGATGGCCCTGGACAGAGCACAGGTAGGGGCTGACCTTGACCTGAACCACCCAGGAAGCCTCAGGGCCTGTGTACCCAGTGGACAGCTACAGACCAAGTTGGAATACCACCACCCTGTCCCTGAACAGCTGATCCTCCACAGAGGGTGGAGGATGGTGGTCAGTGGTCATAGCCAGTCTTTGCCGTTGACCAGTCTAAGTAAATCCCTGCCATTGACCTTCCAACAGCAATCAAGTCTCAACTATAAAAGGAGGGTATACTCTGCCCACACAAAGGGTGCACTTTGAGTGTCCAGTTTGGGGGATAGCAGAGGCTGTGCCACTGGGCCATGATACCAAGACAGGGAGCAATAGCAGCTCTATCTAATACATAGAAGCAAGCACAGGGGCTGCCAAAATGAAGAGACAAAGAAACATGACCCAAATGAAAGGATAGATAAAAACTCCAAAAAAAAAAAAAAAAAAAAAAAAAAAAAAAAAAAAAAAAAAAAAAAAAAAAAAAAAAAAAAAAAAAAAAAAAAAAAAAAACCCTAAACAAAATAAAGATAAACAATTTATCAGGTGCAGAGTTCAGAGCACTGGTTATGAGGGTGCTCAAGGAACTTAATGCAGACCTCAGCAGCATAAAAAAGACCTGATCAGAAATGAAGGATACACTAATTGAAATAAAGAAAAATTTACAGGGAAACAACAGTAGAGTAAATGAAGCTGAAAATCAATTCAATGATTTGGAACATAAGAATGCAAAATACAACCAATGAGAACAGCAAGAAGAAAAAAGAATTTTAAAAAATGAGGATAGTGTAAGCAGCCTCTGGTACAACTTCAAGCAGTCCAACATTTGCTTCATAGTAGTGCCAGAAGGAGAAGAGAAAGAGAAAAAAGTTGAAAATCTCTTTGAAAAAATAATGAAAGAAAATGTCCCTAATTTAGTGAAGGAAATAGACATGCAAGTCCAGGAAGGACAAAGAGTTCCAAAGAAGATGAACCCAAAAAGGCCCTCTCCAGTACACATCATAATTATTATTATTTTTTTAATGTTTAAAAGTGCTTATTTATTACATTTCCAGTGTTCCATTCAGAATTGGACCAGAGGATCAAAATTTCCAAAGCTAAAATATTTAAGAGATTTTTTTAAATAATTACTTTATTGTTGTTCAATTACAGTTATTTGCCACGTCTCCCCTCTCCTCCTCCCTTCCCCTCCAACCCCACCTCCCTCCCCAGTCTCCCTCCTCCCCCTTAGTTCTGTCCATGTGTCCTCTACCGTGATTCTTAAAAACCCTTCTCCCCATTGTCCCCTCCCCCCTCTCCCCTGGCTATTGTTAGACTGTTCTTAATTTCAATGTCTCTGGTTATGTTTTGCTTGCTTTCTGCTTTTGTTGATTATGATCCAGTTAAAGGTGAGCTCATATGGTATTTGTCCCTCACTGCCTGGCTTACTTCACTTAGCATAATGCTCTCCAGTTCCATCCATGCTGTCGCGAAGGGTATAAGCTCCTTCTTCCTTTCTGCTGCGTGGAATTCCATTGCAGTACACACCATAATTAAAACACTAAGGGTTAATGATAAACAGAGAATCTTAAAAGCAACAAGGGAAAAGAAGTTAGTTACCTATGGAAGTGTTCCCCTAAGATTGTCAACATATTTCTCAAACAAAAATTTGCAAGCTAGAAGGGATTGGCAAGAAATACTCAAAGTCATGAAGGTAAGGATCTACCACCAAGATTGTTCTGCCTGGCAAAGCTATCATTTAGAACTGAAGTGTAAATAAAGAGCTTCCCAGACTAGAAAAAAAATAAAGGACTTCATCATCACCAAACCAGTATTATATGAAATGTTAAAGGGACTTATTTAAGAAAAAGATAAAAACTATGAACAATAAATGGCAATAAATACACATCTATCAACAAGTGAATCTAAAAAACAAACTAAGCAAACAAGGACAGAGGCAGAACTGTGGCTATGGAGAGCATTTTGATGGCTGCCAGATGGGAGGAGGGTATAGGGAAATGGGCAAAGAGCTAAGGGAAGTAAGAAGTATAAACCAGTAGTTACAGAATAGCCACGGGGATGTAAAGTACAATGTAAGAAATGGAATAGCCAAAAACTTACACACATGACACATGGGTTGCCTGAGGGAGTGGCGATGCTAGGTGGAGGGGTAAAGGAGAAAACTTGAGACAACCGTAATAGCATACATTAATGAAATATAATTAAATAATAAAAATAAAAACAATTAAAATTAAAATTATGAAAAAGCAGGGCAAGGAATTGAGGAAAGGGGAGTATACTAAGTAAAGCTATTTCACAGGTGAATTTTGACTCTCCAATTATTTTGGGTGGATGATTTACTGTAAACCAGTATTAAAAGTCATAATATAGAGAAAACTTTTCAGCTTCATGAAGTTCACTTCCATGCCTCTACAACTTATCTTTCTTGTGTAATAAATGTACTCTGTGGTATACCATTCTTTATAAAAAGACAAAGAAATGCAACAACACTACAGAGCGAAGCCAGAAAAGCCTCTATCTTGGACTTGAAAGTGAGCTTTTGAAAAAATGCTTCTTGAGTCTGACCAAGATCCACTGTGGCTCTCTTTCTTTTCAATCCAGTGGACTTTTCCCGAGATGAAAGGAGGACAAAACTGGAACGGAGCACACTTCTAAGTGAGAACTTAAACCTCCATTTCATTCAACTACTATGACTTTTATCCCCCAAGATAAATTCTAGATATCATTGGCTTAAGAAGTCAAGACAAAAAAATAACTATGTCTACCTCAAATTAGTCAAATGAAATTCTGTGTTCAAAATCTTTGCTCATTCAGATATCCTTCATGTCAACCATCATTGGAGCATTTATTTGGGGTGAAAATTAACAGCCAAAGCTTCACCTTCTCAGTTCAATCTCGGCACATCTCTTCTCTGGGTAGCAAGTATAATTTATTGTTTATTATCGTCTCTGGGTACAGCTGTGTAGTGAAAGTTCAAACGTGTGTTCCATATTTTTAGCTATACGTAATACATTAAAGGGAGACTGAAATTTTTAAGTGTATATAATTAACTACAAGCATTTTAAATATTTTAATTATTGTTTTACTTAATTACAAAGTTAATATCTCCAATCAAGAGTGTATATACAATTCCTACATATCTAAAATTCAACATTAAATGAATGCCAATTGAAATGGGGAATAAAAAGCAAAAACTTCACGAAATATGCAATGATAAGAATTTGTCTGCCATCTAATGCCTCTATGTTTATAGTCTAATTATTAAAGCAAAAAGAGCCAAAGAGAGAGGAAACTTTATCTTCTTAAGACTTAATTAAGTCTCTGTCTATCAGGTGAATGCTTTTAGAAGCTGTGTTTTCTACTCAAGCCAGGAGAGTCTGTTTTTTCTTAGAGTTTGTAGAAACAGAGCCCTAACTAGCCCAGGTTAGGGAGTGGAGAGGATTAGGATAGTCTGACAATGGTGTCTATTACTTACAACTGACAATTAGGGTTCATTCAACATACCTGGCAGTCTGAGGAAGTGTAATTTATATTGTACTGTGACAATTTGTCTTACCCGAATGATTTTCTCCATTAGCTTCTACCATAAAGTTTCCATCCATAGTGTGGTTCTTTTGCCTATAGTGACTAACGTGGCTGCCCATCAGATTCACTGGAGAGCTTATTTAAAAAATAGATTTCCATACCCTGTCCTCTTCCTACTAAATCAGCATCTCTATAGCCAGGGGGATGCAAATCAGTATTTTTAACAAGGTTTTCAGATGTATGCGGTATAGTCAGTCTAGTTGATCCAGTATTTGGACACTAAGGGTTTAGAAAACATACAGGAAATATAGCGAAAAAGAAGAAAACAGGACAGAGAGGGCACCTGACCTCCTCATATGAACAGAGATGATTTTATGAGATGAACTAGTTGTCACCTTGAGAAGTTCACAGAATATTTCTTTCTCAGGAATGACAAACTCACATACATTTAGGCAGGCAGGTAATATGAATGTGTGAGGCCCACTGAGTGGAATATTCATGGCTCCCTCAGTCTGTTTTTCATTTCTCACTTTTGGTAGGAACACGGGAACAAAAAATAATCCCAGATTCCTCTTAACTCTTTTATAAGAAAAGCAAGGGTGCAAGAATCAGAATAAAGGGCTGTACCTGCAGCATTCAGAGAAATAGACAAAGGTGGGAACTTTGGCATCTGAAGAGTTTCTGCCACATGTAAAGTGGACAGGTTATAACCAACCTCTGTCAATTTTCATGGCGGCCAAGCCCGTGTAACAGGAGCTGACATTAACAAGAACACAGGGAAGGTTAAAGAAAGGCTGGACGGGAGCGGGGAACCATTCCCTTTAAGGTCATCTAACCTAATACGGAAGAGGGGCTTATCCTAGTGTTCTCTCCATAGGAAAGAAAAGAGACATATCCTACTGTTTTATTATATTGATATTTTGATGAAATAAACTGGGGTTTGGAATCAGGCAGATCTGAGATGGAATTGCAGCAATAGACTTACTTAACCCTGTCTGAGCCTAAATGTTCTCACTCTTCAAATGAGAGGGAATATCTAACTTATATGGTTGTTTTGAGGGTTTTACGTGAAAATATATATGAAAACAGAAAGAACACGGCCTGACACACTGTAGACACCTGATAAATAAAAATTTTCTTATCAAACTTCCCATAATTGGGTCACAGCACACTCCCGTATTACCCTCTTTCCGTCCGGGGCTCTATGAAGATTTTAGGGCAGCAGTTGCTCTACTTCAACCATCTACGCCACTTATAAAACTGAGCCAATGCAGGCAATGTTTCCTTTGATTTTTGCAATCTCTTTGAGATTTCACCCAAGGCGAGTACCTGAGATTTGACTAACAGTCAGGCATTAGAAAATGTGCTGTGGGTATTTTTATCTGTTTGTTTTATTTAAAATGTGATGATATAATTTTGTGACAATAAGAATTCATGATCTCATGTTTCCCTTGGCATAAGCTGGAATTCGTCTGCTCTATCTCACTTGGCCATCTCATGCACACACACTCAGAAGATACCTGACATCGTTAATTATCACCAGGTCTCCAGGATGTATTTTGCCTTTGTATTTCTTCTCAGGGTACGTTAGAGTTTTTCATAACTTCATTCTTTATGTTTGTTTCTGTTGTCGTTGGTTTTTTTGTTTGTTTTTTTATTGTTGTTTATTTCGGTTATTGATGTTGTTACTTTGTCTAATCCGTCATCCAAATATCCAATTCCTTTTGTATTTTGTGTCATGAGTGTTGACTTCTACATTCTGGGTTTCAACAGGATCCTAGAATCAAGTGTCATTTGGATGCTTGAAATGGGAAAATTTTGAGCAAGCAATATTTAACTATCCTCCCCACTGCACCATCATAGTTCCAAGAATTATTCCAAACTCCATTTCTCAGTAGGTAGTGTTATAAATTCTTAACTCCAACTATGATAATTGCATATCAGATCAAATTAGAATAGCATTTAGCTCTAATATGCCTTCATCAGCAACTTACCTACCCCCATCACACACACACACACACACACAGACTTAACGGCATGCCGCACATGGTGTAACAGGTCCATACCAGTCATGGTTCAGACAGGGACGCAGAAACACTCTGCTTGCTCTGGGATAAGGAATTTATTAGAATTAGAACTTATACAATTAAAAGAGTAGCTGGGAAAAGAAAGACCTGGAAGGAGCACTGCAGATCTAGAAGGGAAAATCACCAACTAGTCCTCTCGAAGTCCTGGTCCAGGTAAACAAGTTGGGGTTTTGGAGAAATCTAAGAAGCCAAAGTTTATGAGAGCTGGGATGTCTGTGCAGCTACTAGTGCTGTGGGTCCTGTATCAAGCATCTGGTAGAAATATTTGGACAATAAACCTAGCAGTTGGATGCAGAGCAGGGAGGAATGAGGAAAAACTGGGCATCTCCATGCAATTTGTCCACCTTCCAAATCTCACGTGAGCTCCTCATTTGGCCAACTATAAACTGAAACCATTCAGGAAATATTTTTGGAAAAGCAGTACCCAAATTAAATATTACAAATAATTCCACACCTTGTCAACTTGTCATCCATATATACCTCTTTCAACTATATGTAGTATTCAAATAAAGGCAATAGCAGAACTGTGCTTCTACCTAACATGATGCAGCTACCCCTAACGTAACCAAGAATGCATAGTCCTCTCCAAAAGAGAATACCCTGAGTTCCTTGTGTCTTTACCCATCTTTGGAGGATGTTCATTCTTCATGTGTCTGTGTCTCACTCCTTCTTTGATCTATACCTTAACACTATTAATGCATTTTATGTTGGATACTGTGGAAACTGGAAAATGG
Source organism: Micronycteris hirsuta (assembly GCA_004026765.1). NCBI lineage: Eukaryota > Metazoa > Chordata > Mammalia > Chiroptera > Phyllostomidae > Micronycteris > Micronycteris hirsuta. The sequence goes on along the minus strand of PVJI01013937.1, from coordinate 39,462 downwards.
AAAAAGAAAGAAAACAAATGGTATTTCATACATACACACGTACTCATATAAAAGTAAGAAGGAATACTTATTATTTTTGGAATCTTCATTTCTGTAATTTGCTATGCTATCATAACAAGGTCTGTGCCATTAGTAGTCCTGCCTCTATTACATTGTCATAGTGATCCCATCAATGTTAACATGGGATGGTACTAAGAAGCATCCAGACCACCCTCCTTCTTTCCAAACATATGTCTTCTTCCCTGCCCTCATTTTATAGACGCAGCCCACTTTCTCCTTGATAGGATCAATCACCCCCTCTAATGCAGTGATGCTATTCTTTGCCTCTTGGTTCACTGGGATGAGAATTTAAAAAGGACCAGGTAATAGTCTCAACTTCCAGTTCAGTGAAACTTTTTCCACTGATAAAAGCAGTCTTCCTTTGTTCAGTAAGAACTCTAAATCAGCAGATAAAGATCTCAGGCATCCTTCCTGTGAGACATGTGGAGCAACCATCTGCATCCAGGATTCCACCTGTTAGACCACATACATGTGATTTCAACAGGCAGACAAATGTATGGGAAAATGACATGATACTGTACATAGAGAACCCTAAAGTTTCTACCAAAAAACTACTAGAACTGATAAGTGATTTCAGTAAAGTAGCAGGATACAAAATTAATATCCAGAAATCAGTTGCATTTATATACACCAATAATGAACTATCAGAAAAGAAAACTCAGAAAACAATACCATTTATACTTGCATCATGGAGCAGGATGCTTTCTGTAAATGGAGAACAGCAGAAGAGAGCTTAAAGCAGGCCACATGCGAGGAAATATTATCAAGATATTAGATTAAGTCGACATGGAAAAATGGGAGAATCTGGCATTTCTTCTAACAGTGTGTCACAACTAAAAGGGATAGAATTTTGAAATTTTTACTGAAAAAAAAAAGGACTGTAGAATCTCATGGGCTGTTAGGAAAACTAGCAGTAGAAAGAGAGATGAGAGTTTTCTTTTATTTAAAGTGGAGGAAGAGACTCCATATGGAGACGTTCTCCCCTTAGGGGCAGAGAGGCAGAAAAAAACCAGCATGTGTATCCACAGAGGCCACCAGGCAGACAAGGCTCATCCTGAAACTATGCACCGAGATACCTGAGGAAAAATACAGGTGTCATCAATAACAGAAGCTTACTATAACATGCCAGAGGTACTTGGTGTGGGAATGGCAGCATATATGTCTTGAAGAAATTTTGCAAGATTCTGAGAAGCCCTGGCAGTGAGACTCTTCTCCTTCATTCTCCATCCTTAACACACTAGTAAGTATTCCTGCAATCTAGGAGCCTGTCTTTCTTTCTTTCTTTCTTTCTTTCTTTCTTTCTTTCTTTCTTTCTTTCTTTCTTTCTTTCTTTCTTCAGTCCTCACCCAAGAACATTTTTTCATTACTTTTAGAAAGAAAGGAAGAGAGAGAAACACTGATGCGAGAAAGAAGCAATTGATTGCCTCATGTATGCACCTGACCAGGGATGGGGAATTGAACTCGCAACCCAGGTGTGTGCCCTGTCCAGGAATTGAACATGCAATGTTTTGGTTATGGGACAATGTTCCAACCAACAGAGCCACACCTGCCAGGGTCTGCCTTCTTATCTTTGGATGGTGCACACCTGCCATAGTCTCACTTTTAATGACTTGCCAAACTCTCAACTCTGGATAGCTAATATCCACCCATGTAGGGAGCAAATCTGTAAACCCAACACTAAGATTACTGCCTGGAACACGTTAAATTTGCAATATGTTTCCTGACAGGAATTCACCTGGGAGAATCACCTTGACTATAAAGTCATCTCCTTGATTATTCAATCATTTACATATCAAATGCTTACTGTGATCCAGACTGTTCTAGGCACCAATACACAAAGATGAATAAGAGATGATCCACAAAGCTCAAAGGCTAGTGGACTAGGGTTATATAAAGGTAGATGAATTACTTTTTAGGTTACGGCTAGTTTCAAATAGAAAGCCAAGCAAAAACTATCTAATTCATCTCTTCATTAACAGTTCAGCCAATGTGTGTTGGGCATCACATATACCAGGACCTTAAACAGACAAAGAAGAATGGTACATATGCTACAGACGTTCGCCATCACAGTCACAGCCAAGTTCAACATACAATAGGTACTAATATATGTATTTATAAAGATCATGGGGGATCCAGAGTAAGATCCAGGCTACAGGAGTCAAAAAGAGATCTCGAATGAAGAAATACAGATTTTTAAATAAAAGGCATGTGATTTTCAAGGAGAAAGTGATGCTGCTTCTTGTTGAAGTATGTGAGAGTTTGGAGGAGTGAGAAGCCCAGAGGCCCCCACTCAGCCTCTCCATAAGGCCCTGAGTGCTCCTAAGATCCCTGCACTAAATCTGGCCCTTATGGAATGAAAAACACTGCTCTCCTTGAACAAGGAGGAGACATGTTTCCTGGTTCTTCTCCAAGACCTATGCTGATTTGCTGGATAACAGACCAAGCATTACTTGACCAACCTGAGCTTTGGTGTCCTCAAGAGGAAAACGAGGATGCAGACAGGACCAGGAATGCTGGGAGGCTAACTAGATTCCTTCAGCTTCCAAGAAAAGAAAGAAGTGGGTAGGCATGGGGAGGCTTCCTGTAGCTTTATTAGCAGCCTGGCTTTGACAATCCCAAAGGAGAGGCAGCCTCAGTGACAGAATTACCACGGTGCCAGTGCTTCCCAGGAATAGAGAGAATTTGTTTAGAGATTTTGGCTTCAGATGCAGCATTTCCAGATAAGAAGGATGATTTAAGACTCAAGAACACAGTGATTTATTTGAGGGTGGAAAGAAAAATGGAAAAAATGCCTTTGAAAAGATCAACTCTTCCCCAGGGGATGTACACTCAGTCCCCTCCCAAGGTGGGGAAGGCAATTTAGTTGTTCATAACTTTATTGACTTGACAAGGCAAACCAGCTTTGCCAAGGACAGCTCCTCTGTGCCTGAGGCCTTTGGCGTCACGGGAGTACACTTGGCAGTGTGACTCCTCTTTCTCCAGACCATTCTCTTTCTGCTTTAGTGACGTCCTGCCCCACATCATCTCTTTGCTTCATGCATTTTCCCTCCAGCAATAACACGTCCTGCACTCCTGGCTTGGGATTTAGGGCGCTGTTTATGTGGTACAAATTATTTAAAATCACTATGAAAAACATCAACAACTAAAATTATGCACTTGCCTCTGGACACCGTATGTTCTGTTTTAGATCGAACTGTATTTTCCTGGAAATTTTTATATTTTACTTTTATTTTAATCGTGTTTTAAATGTTTCCATTACAGTTGACATACATTATTATATTAGTTTCAGGTGTATGCTCTCGTGATTAGACATTACCTAACTTACTAAGTGATCATCCTGATAATCTCACACCCATCTAACCCCATATATAATTGTTAGAATACTATCGAATATATTCCCTATGCTGTACTTTCCATCCCCATGACTTTCTGTAACAATCAATATATAGTTCTCAATCCCTTCACCTTTTCATCCAGTTCCCTAGCCACCCTCCATCTGTCTGTCAAAATGTTCTCTGTATCTATGAGTGTATTTCTGTTCTGCCTGTTCATTTATTTTGGTTTTTAGATTCGATTGTTGATAGATATGTATTTATTGCCATTTTATTGTTCATACTTTTTATCTTTTCTTCTTCTTCTTTAAGAAGACCTTTAATATTTCATATAAAACTGGTTCAGTGATGATGAACTTTTTTAGCTTTTTATTGTCTGCAAAGCTCTTTATCTGCCCTTTGATTCTAACTGAGAGTTTTGCTGAGTGGAGTAATCTTGGTTGTGGTCCTTGCTTTTCATCACTTTGAATATTTACTACCAATCCTTTCTGGCCTGCAAAGTTTCTGTTGAGAAATCAGCTGACAGTTCCCGTATAGATAACTAACTGCTTTTTTTTCCAGCTGCTTTTAAGATTCTGTCTTTTGTCTTCTAACCTATTGTATTTTAATTATGGTGTGTCTTGCTGTAGGCCTCTTTGGGTTCATCTTGTTTGGGACTCTGCATTTCCTGGACTTGTACATGTATTTCCTTCATCAGTTTAGGGAAGTTTTTTTTGTCATTATTTTTTTCAAATAGGTTTTCAGTTTCATGCTCTCTTTTGTCCTTCTGGCACCCCATAATGTGAATGTTGGTATGCTTGAAGCTGTCCCAGAGGCTCCTTAAACTATCTTCATTTTTTTAAATGCATTTTTCTTTTTGCTGTTCTGTTTGGGTATTTTTTGTTTCCTTGTATTCTAAGTCATTGATTTGATTCTCAGTTTCATCTACTCTACTGTTTATTCCCTGTAAATTATTCTTTATTTTACTGTATCCTTCATTTGTGACTGGTCCTTTTTTATGCTGTTGAAATTCTCACTAACTCCTGGACATCCTTATAACCAGTGTTTTGAACTCTGTGTCTAGTAGATTGCTTGTCTCCATTTTGTTTAGTTTTCTTTCTGGAGTTTCATTCTATTTCTTTGGGCCGTGTTTCTTTGTCTCCTCATTTTGGCAGTGTCCCTGTCTTTATTTCCATATGTTGGTTAGAACTTCTATGTCTCCCAGGCTTGGCGGAGTGATCTAATATAGTAAGTGTTCTGTAGGGTCCAGGGGCACAGCTTCCCTGATACTCAAGCTGAGCATTTGTCGTGCATTTTCCTTGTGGGGCTGTATACACCCCGCTGTTGTAGTTGAGCCTTCATTGCTGGTGGCTTGGCAATGCAAGGGATTTACCTTTAGGTCAATCAGCAGCAAGGACTGCCTATGGCCACCAACCACTGACCTCCAACCGCTTCAGGGGATTAGCTATGCAGGGGCCCACACCACCGAGCAGAACTTACTTCAGCAGGGCTCTGGTGCCCACTGAGTTCATCCCTTGAGTGTGCTTTTTGTAAAGGTGGTTGGTGGTGATGCTTCAACATGGTCTAAACCTTTCCACCGGGTGTGCTGACTCTGGGGCTCCTGAAAGGTACAGACCAAGGTCAGCTACTGCCTGTGTTCTGCCTGGGCCACGTGGCATGAGCTACAAAGTGATCTGCAAATGGCTGCTATTTATACTAGGATCAGAGATACTAAGATGAGGCTGACCTGTGAACCAAAGCTGGTTGCTGCTAGTGCTGGGCCTGTGGGCCACTAAGTAGGAGGTATGGGGCATACTGATGCCAGAAGCTTTTTTGAGAAATTTTAGAAAAATCTAAAGCATGAGCAATAATGAAATAGATATAAAAAAGTAATAAAGCAAATGTAACAAATATCTTTAAAAATGAAAAAAATCTATAATTGATGAATCTAAGTGAAAAGCATCTAAGATTTTGTTGCATTATTCTTGCAACTCTTCTGTAAGCTTTAATTTGTTCAAAATAAAAAGTTCATTAAAAAAAAAAAAAAACATGTAGCAGAGAGACATTATAGAGTTGAATTGCCCTTGCACTTTAAATATAAATTTAGGGCAGACAAAAATAAAAATAAAATATACGTGGATCTCTCTCTCTCTCTCTCTCCAAGGCATTTGAAATGATTTATATAAACACATAAACATAGTTATATTAATACATTCAAAAATCATACTTATTGGCTAAAAATACTGACTTAGGAGTAAGACTGTCAGCGTTCAAATTGTGGCTCTATCGTTACTGGTTACATGGCCTTGGGCAAGTTATTTAACTACTCCATGCCTCAGTTTCTTCCTCTGTAAAATTGGGGTAAAATTATAAGGATTAAATGGAATAATCTTCAGTAAGTGCTTAGAAGATACCTGTCACATGGTAAGCACTCATAAATAAACTATTTTTACTTTAAAATATAAACTAGATAATTGTGATTTAAAAAAAGATAAATAAAAGCTGAAAATCAATTCCAAGGTAAAAAGTAAGACAAATGACAGACTGTTATGGTAATGTCTGTCATATTCATATGGTGAAACCCCAACCCACAAAGTGGTGGTGGCTGGAGACGGGGCCTTTGGGAGCCGACTCAGCCTTGAGTGCAGAGGCCTTGTGAGTGGGAGTAGTGCCCTTATGGAAGAGGTCTCACAGAGTCTTCTTTTCCCTACTGCCCTGTGAAGTTATGGCAAAAAGCAACTGCCTGGGAAGCCAGTGCCTTGATCTTAGACTTTCCAGCCTCCAGAAGGAATAAATATTTATTGTTAATAAGCCATGCAGTTTATGGCCTGTTTTTTAGCAGCCCAAATAGGCTAAGCCACAGACAAATTGAAACCGGAAAAGCCAGGATTCATGCTGCTTGTCACCTACCAGACTCAATAAGTAGAGACAGGGATTGAATCTATGGGTGCTTTATTCAGATGGCTTGCAATCTGAGGAGATGGTGGGTTTACACCCTAACCGACCATCTTATATTTCCTTTTAAGCCATCCTTTTTTATAAAAAGAAGAAAAGAGTAGCTAAGGGATTTGCAATTCAGATAAAACGTTAACCAGATGAAAAGCTGGAGCATTTCTTTATCTGTTGACCAGTGATTCTCTCACCCTGAAGTTCAGTGGCTCAGATATCATAGTGATTGCTTGCAGCCCTCCTGAGGCACAAAGGTGGAACTGCTTATGGTCTCCTGGAGTCAAGATGGTCATACCTTCAGCTCCTGAAACAATAGCTTTTTTACATACATTACTTACTAAACTTATTGCTTATTACCTAAAATTAAAATTTTCCAACTCTGGAGTCCCCCATCAACACTGTGGTTAACATAGATGTTAGAGATAAGCTTCAAATTTAGATCTCAGCATCCTGACCGCCAGAGTAAGTAGAGGATGTAGAAAAGTACATGGTATTAATTATTAGAAAAAAAGTGAGTAAGTTTTCTCTAGAGAAACAGAACCAGTAAAATATTTACATATAGAGACAAAGAAATGTATTATTATGAATTAAATCACATGACTATGGAGACTGAGAAGTCCCAAAATCTGCAGTTCAAGAGCTAGAGAACCAGGAGGACCAGTGGCGTAAGTTTCTGTCTGAGTACCAAGGCAAGAGAAGACCGATAGCTCAGCTCGAAGACCATCAGGCACAGAGTAAATTCCCTCTTGCTTGGCCCTTTGTTCTATTAGAGCCTTCACAGATTAAACCAGGCCCACCCACACTGGGGAGGGCAATCTGCTCTACTGTCAAGCAACTCAAATGTTAACCTCACCCAGAAACACCCTCACAGACACACCCAGAATACTGTTTAACAAGACATCTGGGCACTCCATGGCTCAGACAAGTCAACACATAAAATTAACCATGACAAGGTGATTCCTAACTACTCCTCAGGGGAGCTTAAACTTTTCCTAGTACTAAATAATAAAAATTAATTTAAGAAGCATGGGCTATTTTAGAGAAAATATCCTAAGCAAGGCTATTCTTATGGATTTGATTTGACTTTTTAAAAACCTCTATTTTTTATTAAAAACTAAGGAAATGCCATTAAAAGAAAACTCAATAAGATATGATTGTGAAAGTGCTAAGGTATAAAAAAAAAAGTTCACCTGTGTATTATTCTCAGAATAACTGGCTCCAACAATGGAACTTGTCACATCTAGAGCAGCACTTTTCCACCAGTGTGCTGCCAGAATGTTTAAAACATGTAAGACCTGACTCTTTAGTCTGGGGCACTAACCTCTTTTCCTTTAGCTTACCAAAATTTAAAAAAAAAATTACAACAGCCAACACAACAATAGTCATCTGGTGTGAACGCCTGTCTGGAACCATAAATAAATGTGTCATGTAACAGAATTGCATCTTATTGGCCACGTTGAATAACAATGTTGCATCTGATTGATTAATTCTTGGTAGGTGAAACCCTTATGTATAAGTATGGGCATATTGTTTTTTAAAAAGTCACTTTGGAGCAAAAAGGATAGATAATTGCTATTATTACTATTTTTTGGTAAGTCAATCAAAAATACATATTTTTGTCAGATCAGCAAAAAATATATTTTTTAGTGTGTGGCAGAATTTTAGTACCATACTTTTCCATGTATAATGCACACCCACGTTTGTGGCCCAAACTTTCAAAAAAATAATCTTTAAATTTTTTAATTCACTTTTTTACTTATAAATAAAATGGCTTATTGTATTCCAGGGTATTATTTTGCATACAGATATCATTATTGCCTTCTATAGTTACACCTGTAATGCATAAGCATAAATAAAAGAATTTAAAACATTTATATAGGTACGGTATTAGTACTACCCATGTATAATGTGCATTCTTATTTTTCCTCAAAAACTTGGGCAAAAAAAAAGTGCACATTATACACGGTGAATTAAGGTAATTAGTTTATGCATGCCATAAGATGGAAAAGACTGAAAATCACCGCTCTAGAGGAATGGGTGAGTAGCAGGGCCTTTGAACGGTGCGTCGTAAATCTCACGTCCCTTCTCAGGGCTCTGTGAACGGTCCAATGACAGACAGAGATTCCACTCTGTCCAAGGCCCGTGGAGATGCTCGTGCTGCTGCTGGATAGTGAGCAGGACCTTGTGGTTGGGAGCAGGGCCAGGACCTGCATGACCCTAAGAGTGAGTATTGCCCTAAATGCTGTGCTTTAGGTGCCTCTTTTGACTCAGCCTAGTCCCCATGCTGTGTAAGAGGAGCAAAGAGTTCAAGAACAAACACAACACCTAAGTCAGTGCCACCACGTCTTGTACACGTGACTGTTGTTAGGAGGGGACATAAAACACCCCTCCTTTCTCTCCACCAAGAAGCAAATGAAATCTGGAGCACAGATGTAGCTGATCAGGAATATCACCTTCTATTTAATAATCACATTACAGTAATGATGAACATTCCGGTCAAAGATCAAGCCCTCAGATCACCGTTACTCCTCTAGACAGGAACTCAGAAGGCCTGGCATTCTGCTTGTGAGGAGGCTACATCTCCATAAACAATATGGATGTGTGTACACGCTGCACTGACGATAACACTTTAAAACAATTTATTTATTTATCTTCAGAGACTGCAGAAGGGAAGGAGAAAGAGAAACATCTACGTGCTACGTGTGAAGAGAAACATTGATCCGTTGCCTCTCGCAAACCCCCGACTAGGGGCCTGGCCCGCAACCCAGGCACATGACCTGAGTGGGAGTCTAAGCGGCAAGCTTTCGGTTCACAATCCAGCACTCAATCCACCGAACCACACCAACCATTACTAGAATAATACCTTTTAAGCATCGATACCTTTAATGCTGAAATCATTAATCGATGGGTTCATTTTCAAAAGTAACCTTTAGGTGTAAAAAGAAGAAATCCTATCAGCCTATACCCTCACTATCCACATCCGAAGCCCGGAAACAGAGACACTTCGCAGCCGCCCTAACTACCATCCTCGCTCACGCAGTCCATTCCGGGCCTACAGCGTTCGCTGATCTGAGCTACCTGGTGAGCTGATGCTTAGAGTCTAGTCGGGGAAGTGCAGGCTGCTCGGGCCTGTCTCCCCCTTCACAGGGCTGGCATCCAAGACCCGCAGGTTCCCCAGACGTGCTGAAGCAGCACCGCGGTGGGAAGCAAATTCAGCTTTGTGGTTTCGTGGTCCTAATGGAAAAAAAGAAAATCAGCACCCTTGCAGAAACTAATTAGGTTTTCACAACTTAGGAAGAAAAAGAACTTTTATGAAAATAAAGTAGTTTAAGCCCTCAGTGTGCTCTGGAGTGGGATGTGGTAAAGGTGGTTTCTTTAATACTTTACATTTATTTCAGATTGCATTAGGCGGGATTTTAATGGTATCAAGAAATGTGTAGCCATCTATGATCCTCACGTTTGCCCTGGGTGGCAGTAAGGAACTATGACTTTAGAGTTACATTTCAATAGATCAGCTTTTTAGGTAGAAATTATGTGAGTGTGTGTGTATGTGTTTGGTTGCTTTCATCTCTTCAGGTCGTTTCTAAATGCTGCTACATGGTAATTGAGTTGTAACGCTGCAGCCTCTCTGAAAGGAAGACGGAGTATGAAATGGTCTCTAAACAACTCAGCCCAGCCAGGGTCGGCCATGAAGGAGAGGCAAGAGGAGGGAAATACTTGATTTACCATCTCGCGCTTGGACAGATGCTGTTTCCGGGGAGGTCCAAATCCTACACTGCGGTGTCAGTCAGAATCAGAACAATCTACTCAAACGTCCTGGATGAGCCCAGACCAACTGTTGGAGGTCCGTCAAAACTGTATGGATCAGCAAGTATTTGGAATAAAACAGCTGTGCCTGGTGGTGCCTTTACACTGTGAATGGCTCCAACACAGAGTAAACAGGAGCCAGGAAACGCCTTCCTCCCCCCACTTGAAAGCCTCTCAGTCCCTCAGCCTTGAGGTGGCTCTTTTCTGTCACAGGTTTATCAGGGGCCTGTGTTTTGGAGGAACAAATTGGAGGTGGGAAAAAGAGGAGGGGGTGTACGAGTACTTTTACATCCCTTTCCTCTCTCTATCCTTTCCTATTCCCTCCCCAGGATAATCAGAGAAAGTATGATGCCTTTTGTTTAGCAAAAAGGACAGGCAAAAGAAGAGAAGATGTTATAAAATCCTGCTGTTTCCTTCTTGTACATTCCTTATATTTCACAGTGGGGCCACCGAGTTCCCCAGAGGCTGATGGACCTCAAAACAAAACAAGACAAAGCCAAACACAGAGGAGTCTCAGTGCTTCTGAAACAGCACCACAGCCAAGCAGGGAAATCAGCAGTCCAAGAACAACAGCTGGGGGCTAGGGAGGGTCAAAGAGGCTGGAGAGACCAGTACTAGAAAAAGTTTTGAATAGCCCTTTTGTATATATATATATCAATCATTCCCAGTGATAAAACACTATTTGCAATCAAAGGCATTCTTCCAGGACTTCTGCATGCTAATGAACTCCTGATCCACATTTTCTGGGCTCAGAAGGAATGGAAAGGGCTCTGCAAACCCAAGTCAATTCTTCTCAGTAGCTGCTGACAAATATTTCAGCTGGAAGACCTGATTAAGCAGTAATAACTAGCAACTAAAGCCTTAATATGACTTCTAGAAACAAACAAACAGGAAAGCAGTACATTGATTAACAAAGTAACTCATCCTCCCTAAACCAGACAACTCTCCTAGGAGCATCCTGCAAACCTGGCCATGACTCCTAACCATCTCCTTTTCATGGCCTTTGGAACAGACCTCAGTGAACTGACAGGCGAACTTGGTGAACACGCCTTTAGTTCTATTATCCCTACAAGGGCAACAAGGGCCCAGAAGTGCTAGTCCCCCAAGCAGTCACTAGGATAGGTGTCCATCAATTTACGTGGGGACATCCACTGACGGAAATAAAATGGCTATGAATAAAAGGAAAGCGATAGAAGTGGGGATCATCTTTTCTTCCTCTCATCAAGTGTATTTTTAGCAAAAATCACCAGCTACCCCCTCACATTCAAATACATTAACCTTGAGCTCTGCGGCTTTGTGCTTTCTCTAAGAAATTAAAATGAAACATGTTTAATTTAAGAGAATGAGTGTATTTGTGCCCTATTTTCTCTCCATATGCTAGTTTCTCTCTTCTGTCTGTTTGCCTCTATAACTCGTTCTTTCCGGTCCAAGGTACTTAGAGAGGAAGAGCACAGCCTTTGAAGTGTTCTCCAGTCAGGGACAGTCTGTTTGCAAGATCTAAGACCACTCATGAAAAACAGACCTACAAAACTTAGTGTTTTCTCTCTTTCAGTGATGAGAGATACATAAAATAACTATAGAATTAAAAAGTGGTCTAGGTAGGTGAGCATGTATTATACTCAGTATAAATCAGACTTAATTAATCAGTTTTCTCAAATCCTTTCCTCTCCTCCCTGGGTTTTCCATCTCGACAAGTGGAACAATCACTTGCTTAGTTATTCAAGTTGTAACCTGGCTAATCACCTAGTTTTATAGTTCTTCCCTCTACATTGAGTTATTCAGTAGAACAGATTCTACCTTCTAAATGTCTCAGTTGTGTTCCATCAGTATCATCTCCACAGTAGAGCAGACTGTAATATTTGCATGTGGCTAGCACTAACAGGTGTCATCTATAGCTCCATTCAAGCTCCAATGTACACTTACTATATGCTCAGTGTACATTGGTGTCTTAATCCAGTGGTCCCCAGCCTTTCAGGCACCAGGGACTGGTTTCATGGAAGACAATATTTCCACGGATGGAGGGAGGGGGACAGGAGGTGGAGCTCAGGCAGCAATGCAAACAAACCTTAGCTCACTCTTCTGCTGCTCACCTCCTGCTGTACAGCCCGGTTCCTACGGGCCACAGAGCAGTCCTGGTCCCTGGCCTGGGGGTTGGGAGACCCCTGTCTTAGTCCATTTAGGTTGTTGTAACAGAATACTGGGTGGTTTAAACAACATTTATTTTTCGCAGTTAGAGAGGCTGGAAGGTCAAGATCAGAGGGTCAGCATGGTTGGGTTCTTGGTGAAGGCCCTCTTTCTGGTGTACAGATAACTGCCTTCTCTTTATTTTCTCACATGACAGAAAGAGAAATGAAATAAGAGAGAGAGAGAACTAGCTACCTCTCTCTCTTCTAATAAAGACACTAATCCCATCATGGGGACTGTTCCCTCATCATCTAAGGCTATATCTCCAAATTACCACCACACTAAGGCTTGGACATGTGAATCAGTTAAGGGACAGGAAACATAACTTTTCAGTCCATTACAGTGGGAAACTACAAAAATGATAGATAGTACCTTATCTTGTGAAAGTGTTACCAAGCATCAAGTGGGGTCCCCCTGTCCACTGCCACCCCCCGCCCAGGCAAAATTCCAGAGTCAAAGGTTTGGTGATAAAGGAAAGGAATCTTTATTCAAATGCTTCACAACTTTGGAAAAATAGCAGGCTTCTGCCTCAGAGCCTGTCCCCTCTGGAATACCCAAAGAAGAATAACCCTGCCACCCGCTGCCAGGCCAGCCCAATCCTAGGCTACACCTGGAGTCTCTTCCCATCCAAAACACGATCCATTGGGAAATGCAGGGAGCTTCAGCACAATCATCCAAGCATCCTCTAGGAAGAGAGAGAGAGAGAGACTATCTCTGCCCTTTTTTTATTTCCTTGTGCTCTGGAGGATCCAGCTTCTCAGCCAATCCTACCCTAGACTGTTTACCATTGCCTTGGGCAACCTCCTGCTCCTACTCCTTCCCACTCCTCCCCAGTGATCTGATCAGATCTTTCTGTATCACCTGCCTGTGTTCTTTAGCCAGGGCAACCCTATAAAGTACCACAACTGAGTGACTTACACAACAGAAATTTTTTTTCTCACAGTTCTGGAGGCTACAGGTCCAAACTCAAGGTATTGGCAGGGTTGGTTTCTTTTGAGGCCTCTCCGCTGTTCCTCCAGATGGCTGTCTTTTCCCTGTTTCTTTATATGGTCTTTGTTCCAATTTCTTCTTCTTATAAGGACATTAATCATACTATATTAAGGCCCACCCAAATGACCTCATTTTATCTTAATTATCTCTTTAAAGGCCCTCCTTCCAAATGCAGTCACATTCCGAGGTTCTGGAGGTTAGAAATTCAATGTAGAAATTTAAGTGGGACATAATTCGGCCCTTAACAAAGCCCTTTCATATTTTTTATCTTTTATTTTTGTTCTCATGAATCTTCAAGAAAATTTCTGAGGATCAGGGCCAGTATGAATATCGGACTGACGAGTAAACAGCCCATGGGAGGTGAAATAAAGAGCTTCCCAGACAAAAGAAAGCTAAAAGAGCATCTCCAGTAACCAGCATGGCAAGAGACAATAAAGGCACTGCTACAGAAAAGGAGAGCAAAGGGAGAGAGAAAAAGGGAGAGAGGGACACAGGTACGGAAAAATGACAATGAGTCCGTACCTATCAATAATAACCTAAATGTGAATGACTTAAATGTTCCAATAAAAAGGCATAGAGTAGCTGAATGGATAAGAAAATATGATTTGTATATATGCTGTCTACAAGAGACCCACCTTAGAACAAAAGATCTACACAGGTTGAAAGTGAAGGGATGGAAAAATATATTCCCAGCAAATGGACATGAAAAGAAGCTGGGGTAGCAATACTTTTGTCAGACAAAACAGACTTCAAACAAAAACCATATAAAGGGACAAAGAAGGTTACTACATAGTACTTAAGGGAGTAATCCAACAGGAGGATATAACCCTTGTAAATATATATGCACCCAATATAGGAGCACCTAAATATAGAAAGAATATACTGGAGGATTTCAAGAAAGGTATTGACAGAAGCACACTCATCATAGGGGATTTTAACACCCCACTGTCAACAATAGAAAAGTCTTCCAAACAAAGAATCAACAAGGATATTGTGGCACTTAATGAAACTCTAATCAAATGTACTTAATTGGTATATTCAGAACTTTTCATCCCAAAGATGCAAAATATACATTCTTTTCAAATGTACATGGAACATTTTCAAAGATAGACCACATGGTAGGACACAAAACAAGCCTCAATAAATTAAAAAAAAAATCTTATCAAACATGTGCTCAGATCACAATGGGTTGAAATTAGAAACCAACCTCAAGGAAAAAAACCTCAAAAGCATTCAAATACATGGAAACTGAACAACATGTTATTAAATAATGAATGGGTCAACAATGAGATCAAAGAAGAAATCAAAAAATACCAAGAAAAAATGTAAATGAAGACCCATGAAACCAAAACCTATGGAGTACAACAAAGGCGGCCCTGAGAGGGAAGTTCATAGCAATACAGGCCTAAATAAAGAAGATAGAAAAACCTCAAACAAAGGAACCTAACCCTACATCTACAAGAATTAGAGGAAAAACAACAAAGAAAGCGAAAAGGGAGCACAAGGAAGGAAATAATCAAAGTCAAAGCAGAATTAAATGACAGAGACTAAAAGAACAATTCAAAGGATCAATAAATTCAGAAGCTGATTCTTTGAAAAAAGAAACAAAATTGACAAACCTTTAACCAGACTTATCAAGACAAACAGAGAGAGGACCCAAATAAATAAAATCAGAAATGAAAGAGATGAAGTTACAACTTATACCAGAGAAATAAAAAGGAGCGTAAGAACTTAATATGAACAACCATATGCCAAGAAATTGGACAACCTGGGAAAAATGGACAAATTTCTAGAAACATAATCTTCCAAAACTGAATCAAGAAGTTGAAAACCCGAATAGACTGATAACAACTAGTGAAATTAAAAGTAGTAATCAAAAAACTCCTGACACACAAAAACCCTGGGCTGGATAGCTTCACAGGTAAATGTTACCAATCATTTAAGGAAGAACTAACTCCTATTCTTCCCAAACTATTCAAATATATTCAAGAAGAAGGAAGACTCAAAAACTCTTTCTACGAGGCCAGTCTCACCTTAATTCCAAAACCAGGTAAAGATACAACAAGAAAGAAAACTACAGGCCATTATCTCTGATGAACATAGGTGTTAAAATTCTCAACAAAATATTGGCAATCTGGATTCAGCAATCATTAAAAACATCATACATCATGATCAAGTGGGATTCATGCCAGGGATGAAAGGATGGCACAGTATTCACAAATCAATAAATGTGATACATTACATAAACAAAACGAAGAACAAAAATCACATGATTATATCAATAGATGATGAAAAAAGCATTTGGTAAACACCCACTTATGATAAAAACACTCAACAAAGTGGGAATACAGGGATCAAACCTCAACATAATAAAAGCCATATGCAAGAAACCTACAACCATTATATTCAATGGGCAAAAACTAGAAGCTTTCCCCTTAAGATCAGGAACAAGACAAGGGTTTCTGGTTTTTACCCCTCTTATTCAACATAGTACTAGAAGTTCAAGCCACATCAATCAGACAAGAAAAATAAATAACAGGCATCCAAGTTGGAAAGGAGGAAGTAAAACTGTCATTATTCACAGGTGACATGATAGTGTACACAGAAAACCCTATAGACTTCATAAAAAAACTATTCAACCTAATACATGAACTTGGCAAAATAAAAGGATATGAAGTCAATATTCAGAAATTGAAGGCATTTTTGTACACCAACAATGAAATATCAAAAAGAGAAAGCAGGAAAAAAATGTCTTTTACCATAGCAAAAAGAAAAAATATAAAGTACCTAGAAATAAATTTAATCAAGGAGGTAAAGGACCTGTACTTGGAACACTATAGGGCACTGAAGAAATAAATTGAGGAAGGTACAAATAAATGTAAGCATATACTGTGTTCATGGATTGAAAGAATTAACATCATTAAAATGTCCATACTACCCAAAGCAATCTACAGATTCAATACAATTCCTATCAAGATTCCACTGGCATATTTCACAGAACTAGAACAAATATTTAAAATATTTATATGGAACCAGAAAGATCCCAAATAGCCTCAGCAATCTTGAGAAAGAAAAACAAGGTTGGAGGGAACACAATACCTGACATCAAACTATACTACAAGACCTGTAATTAAAAGTTTGGTACTGGCATAAGAACAGACACATAGATCAGTGAACAGAATAGAAAGCCCAGAAATAAACCTATGTCTTTATGGTCAATTAATACTTGACAAAGGAGGAAAGAGTATACAATGGAGTAAAGATAGTTTCTTCAATAAATGGTGTTGGGAGAACTGGACTGATATATGTAAAAAAATGAAACTAGACCACTAACATACATCATACACAAAAATAAACTCAAAATGGATAAAATACTTAAATATAAGCTGTGACACCATAAAAGCCCTCGAGGAAAACATAGGCTGGGAAATTTTAGATATTCCATATAACAATATTTTTGCTGATATATCTCCTAGGGCAAAGAAAATAAAGGAAAAAATAAACAAATAAGACTACATCAAATTAATAAGCCTTTTCATAACTAAAGAAACCACCCTCGAAAATGAAAAGGGAACCGACCATATGGGAGGACATATTTGCCAATGATACATTGCATAAGGGTTTAATCTCCAAAATATATAAAGAAATCATATGACTCAACACCAGGAAGACAAACAATTCAATTATAAAATGGGCAAACGGCCTGAACAGACACTTCTCCAAGAAGGACATACAGAGGGCCCATACACATATGAAAAGATGCTCAGAATCACTAGCCATCAGAAAGATGAAAATTAAAACCACAATGAGACATCACTTGACAACAGTCTGAATGGCCATCATTGACAAATCAACAAACAACAAGTGTTGGAGAGGATGTGGAGAAAAGGGAACCCTACTGCACTGCTGGTGGGAATGTAGACTGGTGAAGCCACTGTGGAAAGTAGTATGGAATTTTCTCAAAAAACTAAAAATGGAACTGCCTTTTGACCCAGAGACTCTGCTGCTGGGAATACCCTAGGAATCCTGGGTCACCAACTCAAAAGAACCTATGCACCCCAATGTTCATAGCAGTGCTATCTACAATAGCCAAGTGCTGGAAAGAGTCTAAGTGCCCATGAGTAAATGAGTGGATCAAAAAACTGTGGTACATTTACACAATCGAATACTACACAGCAGAAAGTAAAAAGGAACTCCTACCTTTTGTGCGAGCATTGATGCAACTGTAGAATATTATGGTAATTGAGATAAGCCAGGCGGTAAAAGGCAAAAGCCATATGATCTCACCTATAATAAGAATCTAATTAACAAAATAAACTAATGAACAAAATAGAAGCATAGGCATGGAAACATGGAACAGACTGACATGACCAGAGGGGCGGGGGTACAGGTATAAGGGTGGAAAGAAGGAGAAGGGACTAGTCAAAGAACATGTATGAGTGACCCATGGATATGGACATGGACAACAGTGTGGGGATTGTCTGCAGGAGCAGGGGTTGGGACAGGCAGAGGAGGGCAAAGGGTGGAAAAGCAATTGTTTATAGTGGAGATTTGCCCTGCACACAGCCAGACATTTAACATCCATTGCCTCTGAGCGTTAAATGCCAGTAGTGCTCTCCAGTCATTATGACAACCTAAAAAACTGGGACCACTGTAAAAGAAAACAGTTAAAAAATAATTTAAAAAAAAGAAACGGGCTATTGTAAAATACTGATAATAAAATTACTGTATCCTGCAAACAAACTGATACCTAGACTTAGATAAATTACCTTAGATAAATGCCCTACACCTAGCAGTACCTATTTGTCAATAGTATGAACAAATGAATGAATGTCTACTTTATACAGGTAGAAAAGCAGTAAGACCTCACCCTGGCAGAAAAGCAGTTCACTTCTTTAGGAGATGTGGATGATAATCACTTATAGGTTCAATGTCAAAGTCAAGATTTAATTTAATATGTGCTAATTTCTATCTTAACTATATATCTCATTTCTAATGCCCACATTTAAAAAATTACCATATGGGTAAATAGCAAGCTTACGATATTATTCGTAAAGACTCAGTAATCTGAGTCTCGGAGAAAGTTGATTTTGGCTGAATTCTACACTAAAAAGAGGCAACCTAGTCATTAAATCTGATTTCTGTTCAGCTGAAAAATATGATTTTCCAAAGTAAGAACTAATCACTGATCCCTGCACAATTAGTCATGCACCAGGAATCCTGGGGACAATTTCAGAGTCTCAAAACATTTGCAAAACTTTCAAGCTTAATCTAGAACATCTCAGAAAGGCAAACATCACAGCAAGGACAAAATCTACAGCAAGTGAGATATTCTTTTGAGACATGATAGTGGAGGATTACGGCTTGGTAATTAACTATAACAAGAAAGAAGAATTTAAAGTTCCCTATGTGCACAAGGAATACACATTGCAAGATGGAGTAACCGTGTGGAGAACAAAGTCAAATGTGAAGCTAGAGTCCCTTCATGCACTTTTTTTAAGATTCTGTAACTCAGGGGTAATATACACAACATTTAACAATGTATAACATGAATAATGAGCAATCAGAACTGAGTCCACCCATGTAAAAACAAGATAAAACAACAGCCTGGCCATTTAGGTACATTTGACTGAGTAGCAGATACCTGACACACCTGCTTCCAGCTCTTCTTAATTGCATTCCCAGGCTTATCTCCTGACTCCCTAGGTCACTTCTTGGTGACATCAGAGAGCCTCTTCTGTTGTAATGAGGGCAGACCTCTCTCCTGGGAGTTCGAAGCTCTGGGTTTCAGTCCTAGTGCTGTGAGTTCTTATGACCATAGGAAAATCATTTCATTGTTCTGTGCTCCACTTGCTTCTTTAGTAAAACAAAGCAGTTGGTGTTTTTCAACAAGAGTGTTATGGACGTTGGCAGGAAAGTAGCAACTGTTTACGGTGGAGGTCTGCTCTGCACACGGCCAGACATTTAACATCCGTGCGTGGCCTCTGAGCCTCACATGCCAGTAGCGCCCTCCAGTCACTGTGACAACCTACACTGTCCCACAGTTTTCCACTTCGTGTGAGGATAACTGAACTAGATGGTCTCTTAGGTCTTTCCATTGTTAGCCTTTTACTATTTCTTGCATACACACTATCAGTTCTACACCAATGAAGTCTGTTTTACACGAAGTCTGCTTGTTCTCCACAATGGCTTACTGATGCACCAGGTAAAACATTTTTTAACAGTTCTATGACACAGATATCAAGGAGACCTTGCCACCCAAATAAATGCATACAGCGAAAAAAGAATCAACAGCCTTATCAGGGTAGAATTTCAACAAATCAGTAGTTATAAACTTTTTGGAGGTGTATCCATAGGGTTGAATTGTAAGAACAGATACTTGCCTCAATATTTTAAGTAGAATGTGATTTAACACAGGAAAATAAGTATTTTCAAAATTCTAGGTGGCTTGGAGGAACAGGTTGCAGGCTGGGCCTCCAGAAATATCAGAGGAGCTGTTATCCCTGCCTCTATTGGAAAGATGGAAACTGAGAAGGCTGCTTCTAGAACCATGGATGTCAAGCACATACTCTTGTTAATGGTTATTTTCGATTAGAAAACCACTGTCTTACCACCACTGGCACTACACTGCCGCTCACCACCCACGAAGCTCTTCTGGGCTGTCCCTGGAAAGATAATGCCGAAAAATCCAACATTATAACTACCAACACACTTACCAGCAGAAAACCACTAAAGCACCAGGAATAGGGCTCTTTCCTCACTTCTGCTTCCATATAGCTGGAAGAACTGAATTTATATTCAGTACTGTAGCTACAAGTGAGTTGGCCATCCAAGTGAGTTTATATTCAGTACTATAGTTACAAGTAAGTTTTAGCCATCTAGCCTCTGCAACACAGGAAGGCACAATAGAAGTTTCATGCTAATTTCCAATCTGCCATCATCTACTACAAAGAGCATGGACCTTTGTTATAATCTGATAAAAGTCACGAACCCTCCCCAAGGGAAAAATAGTACAAAGTGTGCATATTAGATTTTTTATGTATTTTCATGTTACATTCAAATCTCCCAAAACCAACCATGGGCCCTAAAGACCCTTAGACTAGAGCATTATCTGAACCATGACACAACTGACATTGGGGGCCAGATAACTTTGTTGCAGAGCCCTTTCTGCTCACTGCAAAATCATTAGCAGAGTCCCTGGCCTCTACCTCATAGATACCAGAAGACTGTCCCCTCCATCACCTCACGGCAGTTATGACAGCCAAAAATGTTTGCTATTGTCATGTGTCCCCATAAGAGCAAAAATCACCTCCAGTTGAGCCTTATTTAGCTTTGCTCAACAGAGTCATGTAGAGAAACGTCATAAATGACAACAGGTAAAAATGTTGCAGGAATATAGACATAAACAAGAGTGTGAATCACAGCCACAGAAGCAGATCTGGAAAGAGGGCTTAACACTGCGATTGAACAAGCAGAACATGAAATTTAGACTCAGATGTTCTGTGTAGTAGTGTATTTTATATGTCAACTTGACAGGCCACGGAGTACCCAGATATTTGGTTCTCCTGGGTGTGTCTGTGAGGATATTTCTGGATGATATTAACTTTTGAAGAGGTAGATTGAGTAAAGCATATTGCCTTCCCTTATGTGGGTGGGCCTTATATAATCAGTTGAAGACCTAGATAGAGCAAAAAGTCTAGAGTAATAAGGAACTTCTGCTGCCTGACTCAGCTGAGGTATTCCAGACAGTATTCTTTACATATAACTTATAAAAATTGTGTGTCTTTTAAAGCTGCCTCCTACTTCCTTTTTCCTACTACAGCCACTTTGAGACATTGGTGAGAAGTTTGTCACCCACCTCAAAGATGGGAATTAAGTTTACTCTGATCCATTTTGCTGAAGGTTCTGTCTCCTGTTACGTGTAGAAGTTGTATGGAAATTAGTTCCATTTGGCATTATTCATAAGGATGGATTTAGAAGAATCAAATACCCAAATCTTAGCAAGTTTTTATCTTCTGGAAAAAGTTTTTGTTTTAGAATTGGAGATTACTAAAGAAAATAATTATTGGGGACCAAAAAAAAGGTATGCCTCTGCCCAAACATAGGCTTTGAATTGTTTTTAACAATGGAAACGCTCCAAGAATTCAAAAAGCAAACCCAGTGGAAACCAACAAAATCAAGTTAGTCACTTCTTCTTCTAGATTTCTTAAAAAATACCATAAACTAGGAGATGTAATTTTTTTAAATAAAATTCTCATATTCCAGCAGGAGCCATTATTTTCACAAATCAATGCTTACTCCTAGAAAAGAATGCTAAATGGATGAACACTGTGATAAAAGCGAAGCCCCTTCCAAATAGATTTTAAAAGGAAATTACAATTCAGTAAATTATCCTTCCTGTCTCATTCTATTTGCATTTCTATTACCTACTGTTGCGAATTCCAAAAGCCAGATTTTCACTCTTCTTATTCTGTTCATTTTTGCAGCGTGGATAAGTCCTCTTGACTTGAAAGACTCTATGTTGTGGGAAAAGAGGTTCCAACCCCTGGATTTTAAGTCTAATTTGAAATCTTTGTCTTCCAAATTCATCCACCATGACAAAAACAGTGTAATAAAATAGTGAAGGTTACGTTAATCTCTGTACAAGCCACAGACATTCAAATATATCTGGAGAGACAAGAGTTTTCTCTTAGGTTCAGATTATCCTAAAACAATTATCCTAAGACAATCCTAAAACAATTTAAAGACTCTTTCTTATTAGAGCAAATAAGTCGATAAAAAATAATTCCTGTGTCTCAAAGAGATACACCAGCTGTTTTACTTACTATTCTATATTCAGAATCTAGCCTAGTGCTTAGATCTGAATGAATTCGTGACTAAATGAATGCTTCTTGTATTTTCCCCCTGAAAAATCATGTTTTACTTCTAGTTTATAATTAGGACAATATCTTTGTCAGCTCATGTTAGTATATTTTAATTGCATTCAAGTATACATTGATTTATCAATTCATTTATTCTTTTTTTTTCAGAGTCCCTTATGTATCAGACACTGTGCAGATCCTGTCTTTTTGAACTGTGACAAACCAGATTCAACTCAAAGTAATTTCAGAAAGCAAGTAACATAATGGCAAACATCACAGGCTACCAGGAGTCAACAGTATATTTCCTATAAATAAATTCCTCTTCCACCATGCACTTCAGAAGGCCCAAGTTCATTAACTGGAAATTTTGCCTACAGCACCAAGTGCTTTCTGGTTCAAATTTGAAATCCTTTTGGAAAACAGGAAATTATCATAAAAGACTTCGAGGAAAACATGTACAAAATGGAGGAAGGGAGTGTTCAGATGAGAGATGCACAGCGAACAGGAGGCAAAGTTTGCATTTGTTGTGCTGTCATTTCCTGAACCACACCTGATCAAACTGGCCACCTTCCTCAAATGCAATCACAGAACATGATTTCTCTTGTTCCTGCTTTCCGTGTTAGTTTCACGGCAAACATTGTGTGTACTGACTGTCTATAGCCTAATTTGTGACGTAATTTGCGCTTCTGTTCCCCCAGGTTAGTTCAAACCTGCTAGCCCACAAGTACTCTTTCTTAAAAGAACTGTCATGGCTTAACTTGAGCCTGCTGCTTGCTGATTTCATCAGCTGAAAAGAAAGCTCTCCTCCTTCCCTGTATCTAACTCTTGGAGAAAATTTCAGGATAAGCAACACTGGCCCCTTAACCTGCCTGGATCTTTATATTCTAAAGTAGCTGATTCAGAGTAGAAATGTAAACAAAAATCATGCAAAATAAGTGAGAGGGAAAATACACAGAATTGCTGTCAGAGTCACCAGTATATTTTTGGTGCAGGATCACTCTAGGTGAAATTATTTTGATTTACCAATTTGAAGAGATAAAAAATATCACACTATGAAAACCATAGTATTCCCAATAGTGTGTGGCACTGAGGAGGCACACCATGTGACAGAGTAACTGGAGATCAGGCGTTTGCAAGGCCACTATATGAGGGGGAAGATCACGTGAAGAGTTATGATATGGCTAATGGTGTTGCAAGGCTGATCGTTCTAATTTTATAATTCTCTTTTACACACAGGTTATCATAATAATTAGCCACATCTGGAATATTTGTCATTTTAAAAGAGTGATTTTGCACTTCCCTTTGCTTTACTCCTGCATTCTCCAACCTGATGTTCAGAGATTCCAATAAGTTTTAGCACATCAAATGATCTGGATGGCTTAAAATAAGTCACCTTGGAATGGGAAACCTCTGAGCATGGCATGGTGGGAAGAGTGGGGGCTGGGAAATCACCTGTGTCAATTACAATGGCAGTATAAATGTTGACATCTTACTTCCTCTCTCTGAAAATGTTTCATTAAAAATGGTAATATGGAACCTACCTTGCAGGCTTCTTGCGAGGATTAAAATAATCTCTCTCAGATGCCTAGCCTGTAATTCAATAAGTGGTCCATACATAGTAATAACAAAGCACAATTCTGTTCTGTTCTTTTTCTGTTCTTTTAATGGTTGCATATTCTTTTTCCTTCACTCCTCTTGGGTAAATCAGAGGTTTTGCAAATAACATGGTGTAGTAGAAACCAATGCTTCTCAAAGATGTAACAGAGGAAGCCAACAATGTGCTATAATTGCGGAAAGAACTTTAGGTAAGAAAATAAAAATCACTGACCAGGCATCAAATCCAAGACATGTTCAGATATTTTAATAAGAACTGGACAGTTTATGAGAAAATGGAGCCAGAACTTATTTTTTTTAAAGATTTTATTTATTTATTTTTAGAGAGAGGGGAAGGGAGGGAGACAGAGAGAGAGAGAAACAGCAATGTATGGTTGCCTCTCACATGGCCCTCACTGGGGACCCGGCCTGCAACCCAGGCATGTGCCCTGACGGGGAATCGAACCGGGACCCTCTGGTTCCCAGCCCGCGCTCAATCCACTAAGCTACACCAGCCAGGGCCAGAACTTATTTTTTAATCACATATCCACGTAGGTGACAGGCATCATGGAAATGGGAGAGGTGAGATGCTAGCCTGTAGACGTGTATCACAGTCTGTAAGTGTTCTTTGAATGGTAAGAAGTACAGTTGTTGTTCTTGTTAAGCTGTAGCTTGAAACTGGGAAATCTGCCAACAGTAACAATGGTTATTTTTCCTAAAGTACTAACAAAGGCAGAAGAAAAAAATCTGTAAAAATGTGGTTCACTTAAATAAAATTCAAGCCAGTTACAGTTATAGCCATCTGGAAAATTCTCATTTATGTATAATATTTTCCTTTAGAAACTAATACCAGCACGTCATCTGAAAATGGAATAATAAAATAGGAACTGAGCTAAATTTTTAACAATGGTTGCTTATGAAAATTTGAAACTTTCTGGTGTCTCCATCCTGAGAAACTTCACCTATCTCAGTGCAATGTGGATACCTAAAAGTTCTCATTTCTACCTTTGTTTCTGTTGTCTTCATTAGACCCTTATTTTCCTTTCTGGGAGAACTGGTGAATTGATATCTCTCTTCACAAACCATTAATGCATATCTCTTTGCACTAAGGTAATGAACAGAGCTTTAGAAACAGAGAATAGGAATGAAATGTACAATAATAAACCCTAAATGGAGTACTCTCAGCTAAGAGGGACTACTATTCAGTCTAAGTACGATGGAACTAACCACTAGACACATAGATACCTTATGATTTTGCCCCTTAACTGCTTCTGTCTCACACATTTGAACTCTCGGTAGGTCATGGGAGACATTCTCTTCTATTCCATCCCAAACATTTTAACAAACTCCTAGAGCTAAAACATTCTTTCTCCACCCTCTTCAATCGAATAACTCTTTTCATCCTCCATGTTTCAACTTAGCTATTCCTCCAGAGAACCTTCCCTAACACCCCCCTCCGCCCCCCACTGACCAGCACAAGCAGAGCTGGTTTGGATGTCCCCTGTGTGCTTCCATAACAACTATCAGGGAGGACTGAGATGGCGTGCTAACAAATCTTTTTCTCCTTCTCAACGACAAACTGCTGAGAGCAAAGACCTGAGTCTGTTTCAGTTTTGTTCCCAGCACCTTGGATATCATAGGCATTCAACAAATATCAGTGAAATTAATGAGTTTTAGAAATCCCATCTTGAAAGCATTTCCAAGAAATAAATTGATTCCTCAAGGGTGCAAAGTAAATTGTTCATCTCCCAGCTAATTTCAATGACGTAGGCTACCTAAACGGGTAATCTGAACTTGATTTACATAGTTTGCCTGTGATAAAATTTGTTAGTTATCACTTTATCACTACTTTTCTTTGCTCTGACATTATCTTTTTATAATTTAGCTTCTGATCAAAAGAGAAACAGCCAAGATATGAGAGCAAGAAAGCGCTGGCTCTGCCAGTAACCTTGGTGGGTTAGGGGACTCTGCCCAGGCCACATGTGCTCGCTCGGTCACGGTCAGCCCTGCCCTGTGTGTTCCAGGGAGAAAGATGGATGAAGAAATGTTAAGGTCCAGAGTGATCCCAGGGGGCAATGCACAAGATTGTTGTCGGGATAAATATGAGTATTTTTGCAGCTAAATACTGTTGACATTTGATATCACAGTTTCCTCACATTCTCTCCATCGCTTCCCCGGAAAAATACTACCATTGGTTTCCATCATACCCCTAGGGATCTGAGAAGCAGCCCAGCTTTCTGTTTAGGTTTTACAACCCCATTCACAAACTCCTACTAACGAAACCCATAAGGTCAGTCCCATCTGAACCCAACTCCCCAGGCAGGCCAGTTATAGAGCCCACCTGCTTCAGATTGTGTTGTCCCCCAGAATATGATCACACATGCATCCTCCAAAAGGGAAAAAGTGATAAATGGCAAAAACACATATTTATACTTAAACCTATTATGCTCAAGAGCTTTCAACTCTTGGGTAAGAGAATTTCAGTGGGGTAATGTGTGTACCTGCTCCCTGTAAGAATGATTGTCAAGTAGTTTTGCAGACTCCATAGATTTTCTAAGGGTAAAAGGGAAGAAGCAGAGGGATTGTAACCTGGAAACCAGAACAAGCTGAGGATTCACTCTTACCTTGTGACATTGGCAGTGTGGGAAATGGGAAAGCTGCAGAAAGATCTCATTCACTGGAAGCCTGAGACTCATACTTCTTCCCCTGCTCCTCTGCTTATCATCTGTCTACAGTCATCCTTCGTTATATTGCAGTTCACTTACTGCAACCTCACTGTATCGCGGTTTTAAAAAATATATCTGATTCTGTATAGCATAGTTTTCACTATATCACAGGATTTTGCAGTATATAGGTATTTATATAATATTTATTATTTTAATTTTTTTGCCTAAAAATTTAAAACAATATAAAAATGTTAATTCAAATATATTAAAATAATATTAAATTGAAATAAAATACAGTATGTATCTCATCAGCGGATGAATACCGTACTGTACACAATGGAAATGCAGTACACCACTACTGCTTGCGCAAGTTTGCCAACATGAGATTGTACACAGCACACTATTGGCTGATTGAATGGAAGGCGACCAATCACAGTGTTCTGTATCCTGGGCACTGATTGGCTCAGTGACTGTGGCATTGGTCTGTTTGCTCTCCCACACTGTGTCCATACATTCAGCATCTCTCCTTGTCCACTTCACATCGATGTCTGATCGCTGCGCACAGTGTTGCTCTGTGGTGTTGTGTTTTTATGAAATTTTCATAAAAGTTCAAATTTATTTCAAGCCCTACAATGCCACCAAAATGTTCTGTACCTTCTAAGCCTTCTGGCAGTTAACCCAAGCGCCAGAGGAATATACTTACCATCAAAGAAAAGGTGGAACTTCTCAACAAGTTAAAGTAAGGCAAAAGCTACGTGGTTATAGGCTGCCATTATGGGATCAATGAATCTACTGTTTGCTACATAAAGAAAGATGAGAATAATATTAGGTCTACAGCAACAATGACTTTTAACAAGGCTACAAAGAGGATGGTCATTTCCCGCAATAAGGCCATTGTGAGGATGGAGTCTGCATTGGCCCTGTGGATAAATGACTGCAGGAAGAATATCTCACTGGATACCAACACCATCCGTACAAAGGCCAAGAAATTTTATGATAGTTTCGCAGAAAGCACAGGCGTTCACGACAGTGACCAGGATGAACACAAGGATGACAATGTAGAAGCAGGACCATCGAGTGCTTCTCCCACCAGACCAACCCCATTCAGTGCCAGCAAGGGCCGGTTTGACAAACTTCAGAGACATGTTGAACTCAAGAGCATTTCTCTCCATGGAGAAGCTGCCTCTGCAGATGTCCACTCACAACCGTTGACGGACAAAGGCGTGACAGAGATGACAAAGTCAGCAAGTGAAGAAGAGGATGAGGAACAAGATGAACTGTGGGTTGGAGAAGAAGAGGAGGTTGGCCTAACACTCGATCATCTTGCAACCATGGTCAGAATGGCCAAAGAACTTCAGCAAGTGGCTGAAGAACGGGACCCCCAGATGCTTCATTTGTTGCACTTTGTAAATACAATGGAGAGTGGCACATCAGTTTATAAAAACCTTCTGACTCAGAAGAAAAAGCAGCACCAGCAACTCCCCATAACTATGTTCATCACTCGGGCGAAGAGATCAGTTATGCCTACTCCTACAGCGGAAATAGAAGTTACGGCCCAGGGCAAAGACACTGCACCACCTGATGAAGCGCCTGATGAAGTGGTGCCTTCAGAAGAGCTGTAATGCTCTTCTTGGCTGTGCAATACATTCATCTCATCGTAATCACCTTCATCGCCATCAGTACTGCACAGCTACATAATTCATGATCTTCGTCATTCAAGTGGTAGTGTACTTCACTGGTGAATACCCATATAGAATTTTATATGCTGTTAAAATTCTGTAGGTTTAAGAGTGTAGAAAGTGTTTAAGAGCGTATGAAGTGTTTATAAGAGTGTGGGAAAGGTTAATAAGAGAGTGGGGAGGGTTTATAGGAGTGTGGGAAGGGTTTATAAAGCCTTAAAATAGATATAAATAGTAAAATAAATATAACGCTGCTACTTCGCAGATTTTCACCTATTGCGGGGATCTCTGGAATGTAACTACCACAATAGGTGAGGGATCACTGGATTTTTAAACAGAAGAATCTGAAATGTACTTAAAACATTCAACTGATGCTCACAAAAGCCAAAGTCCCTGGTTCAATGACTGGATCTCTAGAGAGGAGAGTAAGTGCTTTAGCTTTGCTTTCTGTCTCTTCCATATCATGTAGGAAAATAGATCAATAGCCATTTGAGAATTGCGATTGGGGTTTATCTCAGCTGCTTTGGGAGCCTTCCTCCAGATCCCCAACAGCAGGCACTTTGGTCAGGGACAGAGGGCATTTGATCTCTTTTAACTAATCCTCTGAGCCTGGTAATCCTAAATGGGTGATAGCTTAACTTTTTCTTCTCATAGGAAATTCATCTCAGTACTTTTCATAAAAGTTATATTTTGTGTAAGTAAAGGACTACAAGAGAGACAAATCTTTAGTTTCTGCTACCAAATCTGTAAAAAAAGAGCACAACAGCTTACCTTATGAAAAATGACAGCTTGAAGAACATTATAGGATTTAACAAACCTTCAGTTAGATCCACTTTTGCCCACTTATTTTTTAAAAATGTTATTGTCATTTATTTTTTAAAATATTTTATTTATTTTTAGAGATGGAGGAAGGGAAGAAGAAAGAGAAGGAGAGACACATCAACATGTAGTTGCCTCTTGTGCACCCCTTCATGGGGGACCTGCCCTGCAACCCAGGCATGTGCCCTGACTGGGAATCGAACCAGAGACCCTTTGGTTCACAGGCCCATGCTCAATCCACTGAGCTACACCAACCGGGGCTATTCTTGTTTATTCTATTACAGTTGTCCCAATTTTCACCCTTTGCCCTCCTCTGTCCAGCCCACCCCCAATTCCATGGTCAACACCCACACTGTTGTTCATGCCCATGGGTCAGTCATATATGTTCTTTAACTAATCCCTTCACCCTCTTTCAAAGAGTCCCCACTTCCCTTTGCCCCTCTTATGGTTGTCAGACTATTCCATCATTCTATCTTTAGGTTCTATTTTGCTCATTAGTTTAATTTGTTCCTTAAATTTCTCTTATAAGTGAGATCATATGGTATTTGTCTTTTACTGACTGGCATATTTCACTTAGAATAATATTCTCCTGTTCCATCCATGCTGGCATAAAAGGTAGGAGTTCCTTCTTTTTCTCTGCTACATAGTATTCCATTGTGTAAATGTACCACAGTTTTTTGATCTACTCATTTGCTCATGGGCACCTAGGCTGTTTCCAGCACTTGGCTATTATAAATAGCGCTGCTATGAAATGTAGGGGTGCATAAGTTCTTTTGAATTGGTGTTTTGGGATTCTCAGGGTATATTCCCAGCAGTGGAATTGCTGGGTCAAAAGGCAGTTTCATTTCTAATTTTTTGAGGAAATGCCAGACTGTTTTCCACAGTGGCTGCACCAGTCTCCATTCCCACCAACAGTGCACTAGGGTTCCCTTTTCTCTACAACCTCTCCAGCACTTGTTGTTTGTTGATTTATTAATGATGGCCATTCTAACAGGTGTGAGCTGATATCTCATTGTGGTTTTAATTTGCATCTCTCTGATGGTTAGTGACATCGAACATCTTCTCATATGCCCATGGCCCATCTGTATGTCCTCCTTGGAGAATTGTCTGTTCAGGCCCTTTGCCCATTTTATAATTGGATTGTTTGTCTTCCTGGTGTTGAGTCATTTCTTTATATATTTTGGAGATTAAATCCTTATGCAATGTATCATTGGTAAATATGTTTTCCCATATGGTTGGTTCCCTTTTCATTTTGAAGCTGGTTTCTTTAGCTGTGCCGAAGTTTTTAATTTGATGTAGTTTCATTTATTTTCTCCCTTTATTTCCCTTGCCCTAGGAACTACTACCCTATAGGAAACCATTCCACTCATCATGGGAAATGTAGCTCAACGTTCCCTGTTTAAAAGCTCCCAGTAGAATGTGGGTCAGCAAGCAGTCCCCACACATGTAGATGGGCTTTCCTATGGGTAAATCAGGCCTGCCTTTTTTTCCTAGAGATAAAACTTGCTATGCTGAAACTCTCACCCTGAGTTAAAAGAACAAATGCTGATTGCATATCTCCAAAGTAGTTTCCTGAAAGTCTGTGATAAATCTTTTAAGTCCTGCCCAACCCCTTCTGCCTTTACATTTGCAAATATCTTTCTTTGATGTCCTCTCCTTTGTTGCCTATCACCTGATGAGGACCTGTGCTAGTAAATGAAAACCGCCCTCGATGTAATGTACTGAGAAAGACAATAAAAGCCTGTCAAGGCAGGGGTCAGGGCACTCTTTCCTCTGGAGAGAGTGGCCCAGGCATTCCAAGCCACTCTGGGGCCCCCTGGGTCTTTTGCCGGCCCACTCCCGGGCCCCCGCTCCCTCTACTCTCTCCAGCCTGCTCTCGGACCCCTTGCTCTCTGGCCCACTCTCGGGCCCTTTCCAGCTCTCTCTCTCTGCCTCAGAGGGGATCTGTGTAGTCCCCGAGTTCTATTCCTTCAGATCTCATGTGGATTCATTTGTACATCAGCCACAGCATACAGATTCTGCAGGACAGGATCCATGACACTACCTTAATAAGTGAATTTGGCAAAGTAGCAGGATATAAAGTCAATATTCAGAAATTGATGGCATTTTTGTACACCAACAATGAATGATCAGAAAGAGAAACTAGGAGAAAAATCCCTTTATTATAGCAACAAGAAAAATAGCACCAAGGAATAAATTCAACCAAGGGGGGTTTATTTTGTTCCATTATAGAATAATCTAAGAAATTTTATTTTCACATATGAATTTATATCATTTACATTGTGGTTCCTAAAGTATTTTGGGTTTCTACCACTTTGTTTTGTGTTTTCCATTCACTGTCTCTTTCATTTCTTCTTTTCTCTCTTTTCATTCTCCACTTGGAATGATAAAGCTTTACTCCACTTATCCTCTCAATCTATATCAAAGCAGATATTCTATTTTGTTATGAGCTACACTTAATGTTTTACCATGTATATTTCACTCAGTAATATCTAAAACTAATCACTATCTCCTTTTCCTTCCTAAATAATGAAGGATCCAAGAATACTTTAATTTAAATCATCCTTTTTTCTTCCATGTTATTGTTGTTTAGCACTTCAGTTCCATTCCTTTTTAACAATTCTAACCCTAAAGTGAGTATCTTCTACAAGATTTCTATTTTTACACTGAATGATTAATTAAGTTATTCACATATTTATAATTGTTTTGTTTACTGTCTCTTTTTGTTTCATGCTCCTTCTTTTTGGTTCATTTCTTTCTTTTTAACAAAGGAGCATCTATTACTTATTTTTATTTTTTATTGAATTTATTGGGGTGACACTGGTTAATAAAATTATATAGGTTTCAAGTGTACAATTCTATGATGTATCATCTGTATATTGTATTGTGTGTTCATTGCCCCAAGTCAAGTCTTTTTCCATCACCGTTTATCCCCCCTTTACCCTCTTCTGTCTCCCCCAATCCCCTTTCACTCTGGTAATTACCACATTGTTGCCTGTATCTATGAGGTTTGTTTTGTTTTGCTTTTTTTGCCTAATTTCTTCACCTTTTTCATCTAGCTCCCCATTCCCCCCCATGTAATAACCGACAGTCCATTCTCTGTCTCTTTGAGTCTGTTTCTATCCTGTTTATTAGTTCAGCTTGTTCATTAAATTCCACATATATGTGAAATCACATGGTACTTGTCTTTCTCAGACTGGCTTATTTCACTTAGCATAATAATCTCCAGGTCCATTCATGCTGTCCCAGAGAAGATTTCCTTTCTTTTCATAGCCAAGTAGTGTTGCATTGTGTAAATATACCACCACTTTTTTAATTCCTCATTTCTGGTTGAGTAATTAGGCTGTTTCCAAATCTTAGTGAGTGTAAATGATGCTGCAATGAACGTAGAGTAAATATATTCTTTAATACCAGTGTTCTGGGGTTCTTCAGATATATTCCCAGAAGTGAAATTCCTGGGTCATAAGGCAGTTGCACTTTAAATTTTTCGAGGTAACTCCGTACTGCTTTCCACAATGGCTGTACCAATCTGCATCCCAACCAGAAGTGCAGGAGGGTTTCCATTTCTCCACATCCTTGTCAGTACCTGTTATTTGTAGATTTGTTGATGATAACTATTATAACAGGTATGGGGTGATATCTCATTGTGATTTTAATTTGCACATCTCTGATGATTAGTGAGATTGAGCACCTTTTCATATGTCTATTGGCGACATGTTTGTCCTCCTTGGAGAAATGTCTATTCAGATACTTGGCCCATTTTAAAAATAGATTGTTTGCTTTTCAGGTATTGATTTTTATAAGTTCTTTATAAATTTTTGATACTAACACCTTATTAGATGTATCTTTGTGAATATGTTTTCCCATTTAATGTGTTGTTTTTTTATTTTGCTGATGGTTTACTTTGTTGTGCAAAAACTTTTTATTTTGATGTAGGCCTATTTCTTTATTTTTTTCTTTTTGTTTCTCTTACCTGAGGAAACATATCGGACAAAATATTGCTATAAGCATTTACCTTAATATTGGGAGCAAGTTACAGATATCCATTTGCTTTTGCCACTTTCATCCAGCATAGTACTGGAAGTGCTAGCCACAGCAATCAAAGAAGAAGAAATAGAAGGCATTCTAATGGGAAAGAAAGAAGTAAAATGGTCATTATTTTCATATGACAGAATACTGTATATTGAGAACCCTAAGGATTTTACCAAAAACTACAAGAAATGATGAATTCTGGATACAAAATAAATATCCAGAAATAGGATGAATTCTTATACATCAGTAATAAAGTATCAGAAAAGGAAACGAGGAAAACAATCATGTTTACAAATTGCATCAAAAAGAAAAAATGCCTAGGAATAAATTTAACTAAGGATGTAAAAGACTTATACTCAGATAATTATAAGACACTGAAGAAACAAATTGAAGAAGATAAAAATAAGTGGAAGCATATACCATGTTCATAGATAGGAGGAGCAAGCATCATTAAAACGTCCATACTACCCAAAGCAATCTCTAGATTCAACTTGATTACTTTGAAGATTCCAATGGTGTATTTCACAGAACTAAAATAAATATTTTAAAAATTTCTATGGAACCACAGAAGACCGTGAATAGCTCCAGCAATCTAGAAAAAGAGGAACAAAGTAGGAGGAATCATATCACATGATACCAACATATACAAGTAATCAAAACAGGATGGCACTGGCATGAAAAAAAAAAAAACATATAGGTCAACTGAACAGAATATATATCTCAAAAATCAACCTACACCTTTATGGTCAATTAATATTTGACACAGTAGGCAAGAACATACAATGGGGCAAAGATAGCTTATTAAATAAGCAGTGTCGAGAATATTGGAGAGATGAATCAAAAAAATTAGACAACCTTCTTACACTATACACAAGAATACACTCAAAATGTTTTAAAGAATAAAATGTTAGACTTGAATCCATAAAAGTCCTGTAAGAAAATATAGAGAACAAAGACATCTTTTAATAACTCCCTATACAATTCAATGATTAGTACACTTATTCTTTCTCTGAAAATGTCTGTTTTAGTCACATTATTAAATGATGTACAGGGTGTTCCTTAGAATCTGGAAATTACTATCTCATTGTGCTCTGCCATCCATTGTCACTGTTGAGAAGTTTACCAATCTTGTAGTGATGCTTCTGTTAGAGAAAATTCTTTTTTTCTCTCTGATGCTCTTTAGTTTCCCACACTGTCTAGTTTTTTTATTTTATTTTATTTTTATCCTCTTCAGGATTTAATCAATTGGAGGATGCTATTCTTTTTCCAAACATGAAAAATTTCTTTTAGAATGTTGTCTCTTCTTCATTCTCTCTATTCCATCCTACTAGAACTTACATTACATGCACTTTATGTCTCTTCTGCTCCCCTTCATATCTCCTAGTTGCATTTTCATATATTCCATTGCTGAGCTCTGTACTGTAGGTTATTTCCTCATAGTGATCTTCCAATTCCTTCCGTCTTCCTTCAGTTGTATCTGATCTATCATTTAACTCACCCACTGAATTTTTAATTATAAGTACTATATTTTTTATTTCTACAATTTCTAACTAGCTTATTTCAAAACTATTATTTTGTCTATCCATTTATTATATATCCTACATTATTTTGCATACTCATTTTTATCATGGTTTCCAGTCTTCCCTAATATCTTTAATCTATTCCAAAAATATTAATGTATATTATTTTAGAATATGTTCTATTATTTTCCTTTTGTTGGAATATTGATTCTCTTCTTTCTTGCTATCTGTCAACTCACAGGTCTGTAATTTTTTATTGTGAATTAAATTTCACTAAGGATTATTTATCTTTGGGAGTTGTATTTGCCCTCTATTTTCAGTAGTTTTACACAACCATTTTCATTTCCTTTTGTCAGAATCCCTAAGTTATCAATTTTGTTGGATAGATTTAATGTTAATTTCCTGTATGGAGTTCCTATACTTCATGAGCTGTGTAAATACAGACTGTTTGCTCATCGAAGCCAGAAGCTTTGGGTTTCAATTTCTCCTGGTTAATTGTTCTGACACAATAGAGTCCATGGACTAAAAATAGTCCAGCAAACATTTACTTCTCCAGCTGATTACTCATGAGTAGTTTTTTGAGGCTCTGGACCTTATGTAGGGGACGCAAATCCGTTTTCTTTCACCTTATCTAGGTCAACATCATCTGTCCAATATGAGCATGCCCTACTCTTAGGGTCTATTTTTATACCTGCTTTATTTGACATTCCAGTCTTGACTTTTCTTTTTTTTTGCTAGTTGAAACAAAGGCAGCCAATTTACAGTTTAAAAAACAGAACTTTAACATGGAATTTTAAGTGAAATAACAAAATTCTTTAGTCTAAAGCCTTATTACATTGCTTGCTGAACAGATTTTAAAGTCAAGTCTATTTATAAAACTGCTTCCCTTCAGCCTGGTTTACAGTCTCAGAGATATTTGGCTCTTCTCAGTTTTGTCCCTGGGTCTCCAAATTATTCACCAGCAAACTCTTCTTTCTCCAATCCCCATCTTTCCTTATTCATTTTTGTTATCTATCTCATTCTCAATATCTCTCATATACACATGACTCACAAACAGAGAAATCAGGGTCACTAATTATGGTTCTCAGATTAAGTAGTAATAAAGGATGTATATAGTTTCAAGGAAGTTTCTTCTCTCTCCCTCTTCCCATTATATCCTCCATGGCTCAGGACCTTTCCGATCTTGCTTTCACACACTAAGTGCCACTGCTCCTATCTCAGCTACCTCTCGATACCATCCTGTCCTCTTGTGTTAATGATGCTAATCAAGGGTGCCCAGGCTTTTGGGGTCTCCGGGCCACACTGGAAGAAGAGTTGTTTTGGGTCACATATTAAATACATAAACAGTAATGAAAACTGATAAGCAAAAAAAAAAAAGGTTTTAAGTAAATTTATTATTTTGTGTTAGGCCGCATTCATAGGCATCCGGGGCCACATGCAGCCCATGGGCCACAGGTTGGACACCCTGGTGGGTGCTGTAGTTCATAATCAGCTGCTGGATCCAAGTTCTCATATCTCCATAAAAGTCAGAACTCTTTCTGTTTCAAGTAGAAAGGGGCTTACCCTCTGATGCGGTACAGATAATTGGGTTTCTTAGTGCTCCAGTTCTTTACAATCTCTCAAAGGTGGCTTTGATACTGCAGCTGGCCATTTCCTCCACCATGGAATTTCTGCCATGTTCCCCAGTAATTGCCATATTGGTTCCGAGGAAAACTAATTGGTAGCATCGTTAGCCTCCCTCTTTGGATTCTAGAGTGTTTAGAGGTAAGGTGACCATACTACTTAACTTCCAAACTGCGATACTTTTGCATGTGAAAGGAGGCACTAATGTAATTACACTGGGAACTAGGCAAACTTTCAGGTCCTTTTTACATAGGAACGCTAGCTGCTTGCCTTCACTTCTAAAGTTCCATATATGCACATTCACACACACACACATTCTCTCTTTCTTCATATACATATAGATGCATATTAGGTCCCAACATGATCATATGACCATAACTATACTGGTATTTCCCAGAGCAGGTATTTTTTGCGTGTCTGAGCCTAAGGGAATGTAGAAAAAAAGTATGACAAACTAAACATCAGTTAAGTTAATAGGGCGGATGGAAAGAGACAGGGACAGGAACAAAGAGAAACCATAAGCTCCTCAGTTACACGGCGCTGTGTTAGCTCTGCTCCACCACAGCTGCTTCAGTGGAGTTATGCTGCGCCAATTTGCCACTCACCTACACCAAGACCTATTCTGAGAAAGAGCTTTATGAGATACTTTCATACACTTACTGTCATAAGGTTTTTGAAGATGGAGTTCATTGGTTTATATAGTTTTTTTCTTTATAAGAATCCATAGGATAAATTTCTCATCATTTGGTCTCAGTACCCAAAAACATGTCTACCCACGAACAATCGCTTTATATTATGTTTATGTTATGACTACTTACCTTTTTTGTTTGGGAAACCAAAAAGCTCAGAATAAAATGTATGGTCTCTGGGAAATGAATGAACAGCATGTATATTTTATATATTAAATTCTCTCTTTTTTATATTTTTCTATCTTCATTTTCCCTCTAACCTGACTTCCTCCACCGTCTATATTTTATTTCACCTTTAAAGCTAAAGGCACTTCAAGTAAAATGGGAATTTCATCTAATTCTTTAACAATGAATCGACCACTCCTTTGTAGACTTTTATTGGGTGACTGTAGGGGTACACACACTACTAAAGCAGTACCATGTTCAAAGATGCACGTGAAAGCGCAGATTTGGACAGCACTTTGCACTTTGTAAGTGAACATTGGCAGAAAAAAATCAGGTTTACATGTCAGCAGGCTTAAATCACACATTATCAAAGATTCTTTATTAAAAATATCAGATGACTAAT
Source organism: Micronycteris hirsuta (assembly GCA_004026765.1). Taxonomy (NCBI): domain Eukaryota; kingdom Metazoa; phylum Chordata; class Mammalia; order Chiroptera; family Phyllostomidae; genus Micronycteris; species Micronycteris hirsuta. The sequence continues at coordinate 2,111 of PVJI01013937.1, read as the reverse complement.
TTTACAATCAAATACTATGAACAGCGTCACAAATCCTTTAGAGGTTTTAAGTGAGAATCTGTTACGAGAAATATGCAGTAATCATTTGGACACCATTCTGACCTTTAATTCCCTTGGTGTAGAATTTCTGACAGGCTATACTAAATGAGGAAAAACTTTATAATCCAACTGGATGCTGAAATAATTGACTATAGTATAAATGGAATTTCCAATGCATTCTATTTCCACTGCCTTAATTTTTTCTTCTTCTGAAAATTGTTTATTGGCCATTAGACTCAAATGTGGAGCACAGCATTTATTACCTTGCAGGAAGATATGTCAAGATGGGCTGTATAAATCCCTTGCTGTCCCTGTTTCCTCCCACCAGCAGCTCCGTCATCTGGAAGATAAATATCATTTTGGTGGTAGAGTTTACCTAGCAAGGAATTTCACTTTATTTCAATATTTATGAAAGCTTTTAAAGATGTGTGAAAGCCTTCTTGTGGGTTGCAATCAATATTTCTTAACAAGAGGTAGAGAATCCAAATCATTCAGAGTTTCGCTCCCTTGTGAGACCTACATTGTCTTGTTGACAAAGGGTCCCAATTTGAGCAGTCAGAACAACTCTACATGTTAGGGATACCTTTTACAGCTTTGTATTATTACTATTAAAGTTGTAGTGTTCAGTGCTTTGCTCTTCCTTTTCTTTTTAATCCCCCCTCCACCCCTTGGGTGGAAGAAAACGTGCAGTAGAAGAATTTAAGCCAAGAAACTTGAGTTGCAGTAATTACCACTTCCAGGCTGCGACACTGTGTTTTCTATTAAGCCCTCAGAGCAATTAGCAACATCTTGTAACAGCTGTGAAAATTGTTTCTTGACCTCATCTGATTACAGGTCTGACACTTTTAAGAATAAACTGGCAAACAGTATTGGTTTCAGAGGTCCTTCCAGCATTTGTAGGAGAGGAGTTTGCTGTGGGGAAGGAGAGTCTCTTGACAGACATGGGCCTAGAGGTGGCCCAGGTTGGAGAACAAATGATCCAAGAAAGATGGCATAATAGTGTGCAGGGACAGCGGTTCCCTTGGCTTGAGACTCAAAGGCAGAGCCCATGTCAGAATTTGATAAACCTAAAAAGATACCAGCCAGGCGGGTTCACGCTGGGATAAAAGATAGTCTTCTTATTCCTAGAAACAAATTGAGAGAATAATTCCTAGACCAAGGAAGAAGGACCATAAGCCAGCTTTTCCAATTCTGAGTTGTCTGATTAAAATATCACTCTTCAGAAGTTGCCCTTTAGCTCTCTCTGCTGTACCACTGAAGTGGACTTCTGGCTCGAAAATGGATCTTCCTGGAATGTCCCCAAAATGGGCCAATGTCAGGGTGCTAGGGATGACCACATGTTTGAGAGCTAGAAATGGGGTTGGATCCCAGTTTGCCTGTGACTTGACTGTGGACAAGTCATTGAACTCCTCTAAGTTTTAAATTTCTCATCCATAAAATGGGATTTTTTTCCCCAATTATCAGCCAGAAAGTAGTAAGGGAGAAAAAAATGGTGGATTAGGCAAGGGGGCAGCAAACTACAGTCAATGGACCAAAATCAACCTACTATTTACTTTTGTAAACAAAGTTGTGTTGGAACCCAGCCATGATTGCAAACCACAACTGCTTTCACACGGCAAAGGCAGAGTTCAGTAGTGGCGACAGAGAACCTTACAGCCCCAAAAGGCCAAAAATATTTACTATCAGGCTCTTTGCAGAGAAAGAACCCCTGGAACCCTGTGAACCCCTGCAGTAGACCATTTGGGATCCTTACCTAAAGGACTAATTAGACAAGCAGAATCTCTGGGCTGATTGTCCGCGTCAGTGGTTTCAAACACAACTTTACGGAGCACTGATGTCTGTCACTCATTTGCAAATGTGTCCCACACCACTTGTTACTTGTAAGTGGTATTATAAGTAATAAAATTTGTGAATAACTTTCCTGTTTTTTAAATTACAGGAAGTTCAAAGTGATTTATGCAATAGTGTTACTCTCACTTTATTCTAATATGGTTTTTAGGAGGAAGAGAAGAGGAGGATTTATACTTAGGGCTCTAGGTACTACTACATCCCCAGCTGCACCTGGAATATGT
>PVJI01013936.1:0-45986 GCA_004026765.1 Micronycteris hirsuta | reverse complement strand
AAACACTTCAAAAATTTATATGGAACCATAAATGACCCCGAATATCAGCTGCAATTTTGAGAAAGAAGAGCAAAGCAGGAGGGATCACAATTCCTGATATCAAGCTATATTACAAGGCCACTGTAATCAAAATAGCTTGGTACTGGCATAAAAACAGACAGATAGACCAATGGAACAGAATAGAGAGCCCAGAAATAAACCCAAGTCTCTATGCACGATTAGTCTTCGACAAAGGGGGCAGAAGCATACAATGGAATAAAAATAGCCTCTTCAACAAATGGTGTTGGGAAATCTGGATGGCTACATGCAAAAAAAATGAAACTCGAGCACTAACTTACACCATACCCAAAAATAAATTCAAGGTGGATAAAAGACTTAAATGTAACTTGTGACACCATAAAAGTTCTAGAGGAAAACATTGGTAGGAAAATGTCAGACATTCCACGCAGCAACATCTTCAATGATATGTCCCTTAGTGCAAGGGAAATAAAGGAAAGAATAAACAAATGGGACCTTATCAAAATAAAGAGCTTCTGTGGGGCTAAAGAAAATAGTATTAAAATAAAAAGAGAACCAACCGTATGGGAAAACATATTTGCCAATGATACCTCAGACAAGGGTCTGATCTCCAAAATATATAAAGAACTCATACAACTCCACTCCAGGAAGACAAAAAACCCAATTAAAAAATGGGAAAAAGACATGTACAGATACTTCTCAAAAAAGGACATACAGAGGTGCCAGAGTCATATGAAAAGATGCTCAACATCATTAGCCATCAGAGAGATGCAAATTAAAACCACGATGAGATACCACCTCACACCAGTCAGAATGGCCATCATCAACAAAGCAACAGATAACTGTTGGAGGGGATGTGGAGAAAAGAGAATCCTACTGCACTGTTGGTGGGAATGCAGACTGGTGCAGCCATTGTGGAAAACAGTGTGGAACTTCCTCAGAAAAATGAAAATGGAACTAACTGCCTTTCGACCCAGCAATTCCACTACTAGGATCTTTTGATATCGAGTAATCCCCCTTGTTGGCTATTGAATCTCTTCAGCTTTCTAATCATTTGGTTAAGTTATCTGCTTCCAAATGACTGCAATAATATTAATAATGGTGAATCTTAGGGTGGCAGAGAGGGGATTCGTAATCTTTAACCAGATCCTTAAATTATCCTCATTTTCCAAAATGAGTGCATTGCACACTGATATGCTTTCTTTCTTTCTTTCTCTTTTCTCTTTGGCCTACTTAGTGAAAATGAATTGTCAAGATTTCTGTAACTTTCTACACAAAAATTAATCGCAGAAGCCTTAGCATCAAGGACCTAAGACATCAGTCGCAAGCAATAAAATTCTAAAACTAGAAGAAAAATCCCATGTTAACATTTAAAAGCTGCAGTTTTCTTTGAATGCCAGAATACATATGGCCAGAGATATGGGAACCAAAACAAATGGCACATTAAATTTGGGTACAGATTCCATATATGTTGTATGGATTCTTGTTTACAGAGCTTTGTTGGAGGAGAGGGCAGACATCAAAGGGTGGATGTGCTGACAGCAAAGTTCTTCATGAATTGTTTTCATCCTCTTTCTTTGGCCTGTCATCTTTCAAAATTAAGTGGAAATACAACACTGGACCTTAAACTTATTTCTGATAGAAATGTACCACCCTCACACAAATCATAAATGGGAAAAAGTTTTCCATTTAATATTTCTAGAATGGATTATGGCAGATGCCTAGGAAAGGTTTAAACAATTGTTCAATATCCTTGCTCTTGTAGAAATGATCTTGGGGAGTCACCTTGGTCAGCATTAGGAAGGGAACTTGCCTCTAAGGTCTGAAAGGCAGATACTTCCCTTTCTAAGGTTTGCAGGAATTTAAGGCAGTCTTCCTTAGGAGATTAGGCAGCAAACTCCAATGTTCAGGGAAGGGGGCTTAAGAAAACATTTTGTATGAGAAACTTCCAGACCCCTAGGAGTGACTTGCGGGTGAAAAGTTGGTTGGGATCTTAAAAGGTGGTAGATGTTTGTGCCCATATTGACCCAGTATGGGAGGGCTAGCTTCTAACCTGGGTAAGGGCTGACCTTGTGAATGGTGGCCATTTTGCTGTGAATAATCAGCTTTATGCCCTGCCATTATAGAATCCAGGCTAGGTCCACCTGACACACCCACTCACCTTGGCAATGTTTCCCCCTGGGGCAGTTTCTGGAGCTGCTTTCACAGGAAGTCGTGGGAGAAGGGGGAGTAGGGTGGGTTCAGAACATGTGGTCTGGAGAAGAAAATTAGAGCCTCCCAAATTGAAGAAGGGGATGGTGACATCATAGTTACATGCCTCTTCCAATTAGCATATACAACCTTCTCTAACTTTTAGTTTTTTGAGACAACTCTTATACTAGATCCTTTTAAATTCTATTGCTTTGGGAACATAAAGGAAAGAATAAACAAATGGAATCTCATCAAAATAAAAAGCTTCTGCATGGTTAAAGAAAACAGCATTAAAATGAAAAAAGAACCAACCATGTGGGAAAACATATTTGCCAATGATACCTCAGACAAGGGTTTGAGCTCCAAAATATATAAAGAACTCACATGACTCCACTCTAAGAAGACAAGCAACCCAATTAAAAAATGGGCAAAGGACTTGAACAGATACTCCTCCAAAGAGGACATACAGAGGGTCCAAAGACATATGAAAAGATGCTCAGTATTACTAGTCATCAGAGAGATGCAAATTAAAACCACAATGAGATACAATTTCATATCAGTGAGAATGGCCATTATAAACAAAGCAACAAACAACAGGTGCTGGAGAGGTTGTGGAGAAGGGGAACCTTAATGCACTGTTGGTGGGAATGCAGATTAGTGCAACCACTATGGAAAACAGTATGGAATTTCCTCAGAAAACTAAAAATGGAACTGCCTTTTGACCTGGCAATTCCACTGCTAGGATTATATCCTAAGAACCTTGAAACACCAATCCAGAAGAAACTATGCACCCCGATGTTCATAGCAACACAATTTACCATACCCAAGTGCTGGAAACGATCTAAGTGTCCGTCAGTAAATGAGTGGATCAAAAAAATTATGGTACATTTACATGATGGAATACTATGCAACAGAAAGAAAGAAGGAGCTCCTACACTTTGTGACAGCATGGATGGAACTGGAGAGCATTATGCTAAGTGAAATAAGCCAGGCGGTGAAAGACAAATACCATATGATCTCACCTTTAACTGGAACCGAATCAACAAAACAAACAAGCAAGCAAAGTATAGCCAAAGACATTGAAATTGAGAACAAACTGACAGTAGCCAGAGGGGAGAGGGGAGGGGATAACTGGAGGTGGGGGGAGGGTGAAGGCTTTATAAGAAAAATCATAAAGGTCACATGGACAAAAACAAGGCAGAGGGTGGAAATAGGGGAGGGATGGCTGGGTTGGTGAGAAGGGGTGGGGTGAAAAGGCAGAAAATTGTACTTGAACAGCAATAAAATTAAAAAGTACTTAATAAAAAAAGAATTAGTGTGATATAAAGAAAAAAAATTCTATTGCTTTGAAATTCTTCCCTGAAATTCTCCCACCTCTCAAGACAAATGGACTTGAAGTGATTCCCAGCCTGATGGACTACAACTAGGTGTCTGCACCAGGTGCTATGCCAGTTGAGTAGCTTGACATGTTTTCACAAAGCCAAACTGTAACAACCCCTCCCCACAAAGTTAACTTCTTTGTTTCTTTTAATGCAGTCTTACTTACCCACATATTTTAAATGGTTCTTGTGTATAGTTTAAAAGACCATGGCTTATAATTATTCAAAGGGCATCTATCTCTTATTTACAGAAGCAGCTTCCTTGGACAATGGAATCAGTTATCAAATATATCATTTATTGACGAATGCCTCCAAGTACGCATTCTGTTTGACCTTAAGCTGTGTCTGTCAAGAGTCAGAACAGTTGTTCTAAGCAGCACCAAGACCTTAGCAGATAAAAGATAAAGCATGTGTTTGGTTTATCACCTTGATTACAACATGCTTTGATGTAATGAAATGGGTTACCTTGACCAACATTTGTTTGACCATTGCCACAAATGCTGTTTCAAATCAGAAAAAAATAATTTACATGGGGAAAATATCCCATGAGTTCAATACAACACATTGGGAACCCAGACTATAACTAGATTTTGGGGAACTAAATTAGTAATAAGTCCCATGGAACAAACATGTAATATCAAGGTTAATGTATATTTAAACCAAGCCAAAATCAGTACTAAGCACCCACTCTGAGTAGGAGAAATCCAAGAACCTTGGTAAACATTGTTCCTTATTCTGTACACCACAATGTTAACAAGTTCCAATCAATATTTGTATTCCATTCATCAAACATTGGAAGTTCTTTCAGGGCGCCACACAATCACACCTAAGTGTTTGCCCTCCTCCAGGTTTAACAAAATGTTTCAGACACAGACTATCAAAGAATGAGGACTGTACAAATGTCTCCCTCTGATAACAGGACTCTGTGGTGACTTTAGAGGCTCCAAGTCCCGGGAAAGTTTCCAAGGCCTCCCACTGCCCTCTTCCACATGACTGCAGGAGTTTGGATACTCTCCAAAGACTGAGATCAAGGTGATCGCCTTTGCCCTTCCAGCATAAGTCCTTGAGGGGCCTTTGTGCCAGCATGTTTTTAATCCCTGATGATGACTACCAAGAGTGGTTCTTGTTCCAATGGACTACCATGGTGCAGCTCACACAGGAAAGAGAAGGATATTCTCATGCTAACATGACTCAGGTGCCCATGGGGTCCAAGGGTGGGCAGCTTAGAGTCTTAGCAGAAGCATGGGCTTTGAAGGTGCTCCATGGAACCAGCACAGCAATCCTGAGCAGCTTTTCTGGCAGAATTCTGCCTCGAGATTTGACAGTGGTTTCCTGCTGTGTCCGGAGCAGGTATCTTGTTATGTAGGTAGTAAGTCTGAGCTTTGACATTTCAAGAGCAATCAGCTCTTGCCCTGCTGGTGGACTTTTCTGCATTGTCTATTCCACCCTCCATGATGGTCCTCCTTGAAACCTGGAGTCCAGCCTGTGATTCTAGGGCCAAGTCTGGATTCATTCATATAGGACTGTTACTTATTACTGTTGCTTTAGAAAAATATTCCGTTGTTTATCTATCCTCTAAGTGACTTGCTATACTACACTTTTAGCATCACTTTTCTTATCTTTAAAAGAGCAGATTTGAATGAAGTCACCGTTATTCCATCTTACTTCTATTTTCTTTGATTTTATATTTAGAGTCCCTATTTCCCCTCTCATAATATTTTCTCTAAATGCTAGTTTACCAACCTGTGAGGGCATGCCAGGATGTTCCAGAGGAGCACATCCTAAAAGCCAAAACTACTGGCCATAGGTCTTGTCATCCTGGAGTAAACTTCCTCTTTTGCAATACAAACAATTCAACCTCTGAGCCTCACTTTTATACACACAGAGCCTCTAGCTCCACTAAAGTCCTCCCCACAATTATTTGAGGGGATACATTCACCTCCATGGTATGTGAGTAGTTTCAAACACTAGTCTTTTACTCCCAAGCAGGGAGATCTTGGGAGGCAGTGGCTGCCTTACTTTCAGGCCCTGTGAAGAGTCTGGCCTGCTCCTCTGGGAACAGGCTCTCACCTTGTTCTGCTACAAACAGGGTCCCTTGCCAAGAGCCACACTGAGACCTCCACACACAAAAGCTGTACAAGAGCCTGCGATAAGGAGAGAAGGACTTTGCTCATTCATGATGCTCTATTAGTATTAGGGAGACCCCACCAGGGACCCTCAACTACTAATTTGACCCAAAAGTTAGTGAAATAGTACATTCAGTATCTACTCACAGCCCCTCTCTTTAAAACCTGGACATTTACTCAGAGAGCTCCTCCAGATATGTCACTGGAGGAATGGTCAACATACCCTACCTGGAATCTTTTTGTCCTGCTGATGGCTTGGTTTGTTATTCAGTTTGTTATGCCACTTTTATTTTTACTCTGACAGGAGTCCTCTTGGTTGTAGATTAAAAGCCCACATTCAAAGAAAATGTGGGGCTCCTTTCTGAGTTTTCCAGACAGGCCCTACCATGTTGGAATACCAACAGTGGGCATGGGCATGACCTAGGCCTAAACCAGAGAGCCTGGCTGTGTAGACTTTGGAAATGTTGGCAGCTCTGTGGTCATTTTGTTACAGGGGGATCTGGTGAAATTACTGGGGAGTAGGGAGGGGTCCCTGAGGCAGTGTAAGAGCCTGCCTAGGCCCTGGAGAAGAATGGGGTTGAGAACAGCCCAGAGGTGACAGGATTGAAGCTGGAGCTGGGGCATGATAGATTTCATGCCCCCAGGTAAAGAGTAAACAAAAACTGGCACATAACACAGCAGAAGGAAGCTTGCACAAAGTTTGCACCAGGTTAGTAAAAATGTTTAGACAGAGGAAAAAAACCCCTCCTATTTGCTTCCAGAACACATAGGATTTGGGGCCTGAAGATTTAAATATAGTGCGGGCAGAGTCTTATTCCCTTTTCTTCCCCTTACTTGCCTTGTTGGGGGAGGAGAGCAGAGCGTTAGTGGGCCTGCAGGCCCTGGAAGTCACATGGCCAGAAGACAAGCCCCGGGCCCATCCTGGGTGACTGGTGCTGTGTGGTCCTGCTCAGCCAGGCACACAGGCACACCAGCAAGCCCATAGCCAAAGGGACAGGTCACAAGCACTGGGCCATTGGGAAGGACTGGAGAAAAAGGCAGTGCACAACAAGTAGGACTCTGGTGAGCACCTAGACTCCAGAAAGATTCCTGAAGGTGGATGGTGACCAGAAACCAACTAAGCCACCTACATAATGATACTGCAGCTGCCTGCATTTCCCAAAGGATGATATTTTAAATGAAAGAAGGAATTCCAGGCACAGCTTTAAACTAATCTGGAAAAGGGTAGCAGGGTTATTTTTCTTCAGGTGTTTTTAAAATGGACTATGGGACGGAAACCTGCCATTCTACCAAAATTGTTTAACTTTTGTGTAACCCCCTTTCTTTTCATCAAACCTCTGCCTCTGAAGTTTGCCTATTGGGCAAGAGGCAGTAAAACCCCAATTGCTCTTCAGTAACAACTTCTCTACTCAACATTCTTCTTTGTTCCATTCTTCTGATAAATCTTTTATTTTGCATAGTGGTTTTCCTTTTAGTGACTGATAGACAAAAATCAGATTTATTTGGCTACAGGCCTCAGCTGGGTGCCCACACACAGTTTTCTATGAGTCCTTGGAGAAGATCTTGACATTGCCCCTGCCCTAGAGCAACGGGGGTTAGCGTTTTGTATATGGCAGCATATTGTCAGGCTTGGAATGAAAGGGTAAGGGAAGGAATAGGCATAGTTTCAATGGGTCAACCATAGAGGTACTCTGTCCTGAAGCGCCTATAAGTGTTGGCATTGTTTAGCTTTCTGCCTGATTCACTCTTCCAACATCAATCCTATGAAGTGCCCACTAGGCATCATTATGGGCTGCATTATTCTTCTTTGTTATTCACTCATGGTGGTGAATGAGATGTGCTGGCAAAAACTGGAAACTTAATGAGGTGTAAGTCCAGGGAGATCTTGGTTTTGGACCTCAGAGCAGCTTAATCATTTAAGAAGAAATATTATTTTACATTGACATGTTGAAAGACTACCAATATGCAGTATGTCACAAATCAGTAGTTGCAGGTCTGCAAATATGGGGCCTTGGAATGCATTGCCCTTGGTGACCACATTTTAGGGAGCACACTGGACAGAAATCTCTTATTTAGGACAGAGATGAGATAACATGTTTTAGGAAAGGAGACTGCGAAGTTACCTTTTATGGGACCCTTAATGAGAGAATAGGTATCAGTCTGGAACTGCCACACTGATATCCTGTTTGGTTTATGCGAGGCAGTGCTGTTGGTCAGTGTGGAATGGGCTCTGAGCAACAGGACTGAGGGTGCTTTTAAGTTCCTGCCACTGATGACCAAGGGCCTGACAAGGGCCTGAGGATGGTGAAGGATAAACTTATCTGAGAGCTACAGATATTAAACTTCAATCCAGAGCATTCAAGATTGCTCATTATAAACTCAAAGTGTGCCTCCTCTGAGGAGCTGCTCAGGAAGAGATGCGATTCCAAGTAAAAGCTGGGAGAGGGCCTAGGGACAAATAAGCTTGAAAAATGCTTTGCTGATCAAAGTCAACTGAGTTTCTTTCCCCAGGACTCCTCAGAGTCTTCAATGTGAACATATAATTTCTGAAGCACGGGAGTCGGGGCAGGAGAGAGCAATCTGGAAACATATTTGGAAAAATGGAAACTTTCACTAGAGGCACAACCCCAGGGACAGGCATTCTTGGAAAATGTTTTGGAAAACACTGGCTTAGGGCTATGGGGTCATTAGGCTTGAGTTATCATTTAGAGCAAAATTAATGGAGAGCAAAATGCCATTTTCTCCTTTTACTGGCACTTGCATTTTGATTTGAAGAAACTTCTTTTCTTTAGTACTTTAACATTTTTGAAACTGCCATGCTGCTCATTAGAGAAAATATCTTAAGTAAAGCAAAACAGAAATTCAGAAAACAAGTAAAATTAACAACAACAACAGCTACTCCATTAGTCCCTTGTAATTAAAAAAATACATGTTCTTATTTAGCTTAATGGGAGTCATTAAAAAAAACCCTTAATTTTGGATAATGTAGTTGTTTTCTTTTAAAAAATATTTATTATTTGCATTGTAATTTTTTAAGTAAGCTAGACATAAAGAACTCTCTATCCATCTGTATTTATAGCTCTTTATCTCTCTGTGAATATCTATCAATCAATAATGTTTGTATAGTCCACAAGCAATGTTCATGTATGTAACATTAAAAAGAATTACCAGTAAAATATAATTTTGGTGGAGACATGTTAAGACAAAGTGGTGAAAAATCCCTTTAGAAAGGAGGAAATATATACAGTACAAATTGATCAATTAAAAACATAAATATGATTTTATGGTATTGAAACCATAATTATTAATATATTATTAAAGATTTGATAGGACTGCACCAATTCAAAAGCCACCTGGAGACCTGGTTAATGATGTGATTTCCTGGGCCCCGGTCCCAGGGATTCTGATTCAGTGAGCCTGGGGTGAGGCCTGGGAATCTTTATCTTCAACAAGCTCCCAGGTACTTTGGATGCAAGGGCACTACTTTGAAAGAAGTTAGGTTGGAGGTTAAGAAACAATATGGGATATAGGAAGTGTATGACTAAGGCTTTAGATATGACACTCAACTACACGTGAATTTAAAGTGGTCAATATAACTTTGAAAACACATTTAAAAATATGTGTTTTTTATTATAAAATGTTTCTAGGCAGCTTTGGTTTTACAGAATAAGTAGATGTGGTGGGAAAAACAGTCTGAACATGTGTCTTTCTATATTATTCTCTTTTGATGACAGCTGATGTGTTTCTTATGTCCCAAGTTTATCTGCTTGGGAAGGAAAAGAGATTGGTCAACATTTTCAGTTTCAGGAACATTTTACATCTGCTTTATGTGTTGAGTTTTATGATATCTAGTGTTGCAAAACATTTTCCTCCATAAACACAGTTAATAGGGCAGATTATATTGGCTCTTCTGACAGAGTAGATAGATTATTCTCTTAGCCTTTGATGAAATGCAGCAAGAGCACATGGAATGAAGCTTTCTAATGTCATCTTAACAGCAGGTTCTGAGATTTGCCCCTAACTCTGCAGCAGCCATAAGAGAGTGGACGAATTGCTGTGGCAATACTAGCTTTCAATAGCAGTAACTCTTGTACACAATACCAATGAAAAGTGGCCCCTTTTCTCCCAGAATAAGGATGGTCACTGCTGCCTTGTATGAAGATATCACTCTATCAACCCAAAAAGAAGATACTTACATGAACTCTGAGGTTATTCACTACACAAAATGAATCCTGGGTTTCTTTAATTAAAAAACAAAACAACAACAACAAGAAAACTCTTTAGAAGCAGCATCTTTCTACCCAACCAGTTATGCATCTTTGCTTTTCTCTGAACCTGATATTGTGAGAAGAAAAGTGATAGCAGGAGCACATAAGAGCTTAGCATATAAAAGGTAAAAACAGTATTAATGGTCATGTTCTTCCCATAAAATGAATGGACATACTGATTAGGGACTCCATTCCATGTCTCATCCATCCTGCCTGGCAAATCTGAAAGCATGATAGTTGAGGGAAGATTTGTACTTTCCCAGCGTTATAATTTTCGTTCTCCAATAATATAATTTTTGTGGCAATTGTTCAAATAACCATCTACTTTGGAAATTACTTTTTTTTCCCTTTGCTTTAATGAACTGTTATCTCAGATTATTTTGATCCACTCTTCTGCCATCAAAGTGCAGATACTGTCACAGGAAATTGAAATCTGCACAAACAGAAAACAATGGCTAAGTGTCCAAAGACCTATTTAAATTTCCATGGACTAAGCTGCATTGTTTGAATTATTTAACCACTGTTTTATATATTCTTTTAATTAAAATTTTATTTTGAAATACATAAAGGTACATGTTTGACTGTAAGAAATAATAAAATAATGTCAATTTTATGTACTCTTTATCCAGTTTTCCCCAATGTTACGTTTTGCAAAACTCTGGTATAATATCACAATAAATCAGTGACATAGATTCAATCCAGCAACCGTACTCAGATTCCAGTTTTACTTGGACTCATTGTGTCTCTGTGTGTGTATTTAGTCTTATACAATTTTATACCTGTGTAGGTTCATGTGTCCACCTCCACAGTCAAGACACAGAACTGTACCATCACCACAACTGTCCATCCAGTTGTCCTCTTACAATACTCTTATCTTTCTTCTCCCTTCCTCCTGCGGTTCCTAATTACCCTGGAAACCACTAATATGTTCCCAGTTTTTAAAGTTTTGTCTTTTCAAAAATTTTATGTAAATGGAATCATTAGTATGTAAACTTTACAGACTAATTTTTTTCCACTTAGCATAACCCCCTGAAGATTTACCCTGGTTGTTGCAGTATCAATCATTTGTTCCTTTTCATTGCTGAGTAGCATTCCCTGGTAGGCATGTACCACAGGCTGTTTCACCAGCCATCTGTTGAAGGATGTCTGGATCATTTCCAATTTAGGGCTACTATGAATCAGGTTATACATGTATTGGTTTTTGCAAGTGTCTTAGTCTGTCCAGGCTGTTATAACAGAGTACCATAGACTGGGTGGTTTATGAACAACAAATACTTATTCCTCATGGTTTTGGAGGTTCTAAATCAGAGATCAGGGTTGACACCCTGGTCGGGTGAAGGCTCTCTTCCAGGTTGCAGACTGCCATCGTCTCGCTGTGTTCTCACGTGTATAGCATTATCTAATGCTAATTACCTTCCAAATACCCCACCTCCTAATACCTTTGGGGAGTAAGGCTTCAGCATATGAATTTGGGGGACATGATCATTTAGTCCATAATAATAAGTTTTCATTTCTCCGGGATGTATGCCTAAGAGTTCAATGGCTGGGTCTCACGGTAACTGCATATTTCGTTACATCAGATGCCGCCAAACTGTTTACTAGAGGGAGGGGTACATTCCCACCAGCAAAGTGTGAGTGATCCCATTTCTTCTTATGCTCATGTAGCATTTGGTGTTGCTGCTATTTTTTGTTTTAGCTATTATGATAGATATGTAATGATAGCTACTTGTGATTTTTAAATGAAAAATAGAGGAATTTATTGAAGAAGGTATAAGATACAAAACATTGTACATAGAACAATGACACCTCAGTCCCCTTCAAAGTAGGCACCCTGGCACCTCACACAGTTCTCCCAATCACCATCAGCTGCCCTGAAGATATTTCCTGAATCTCATCAATGGTCTGAAATCTCTTCCCTTTCCAATGTGACTTTAGTTTGGGGAAAAGCCAGAACTCACAGGGCTTCAAATTTGGACTGTAGGGGAGCTGAGACATCTGGGTGATTTGATGTTTTGCAAAAAAATTTGCATGAGACGTGATGCATGAGGAGGCACATTGTCATGATGAAGCTGCCAATCACCACATGCCAATAGCTGTGGCCTTCCGAATCATCCGAATGATCAAGCTTAATGCAAAATTTGGTGCAGATTTGTTGCTCTACTTGCTCAGTCATTTTGAATGCAATGACCACGCAGTACACATACACATACGGTGAAGTCTACTGCCTTTACTGACTAGTACACCGAAGTTGTCATTGTCCACATGTGCTCATTCCTGTCCACTCTCCTTGGTTACCAGGTTCCATCGATGTTATGCAAACCATTCTCATTATATTAACAATGGCTGGGCTTTTTCCAGACAGACCTCATGTATATCTGTTCACTTTCACAACGGAGCTGCAATAGCAAATCTATCAAATACAACTGTCTGTATATGTAGGTCTTTTAGTAGTCTCCTTTTGGTTTCATTGATCTATTTGTGTATTCTAATTTCAATAACAAAATCAATAATTATAGCTTATAATAGTAATTCGCTTAAGGTAAGGCAAATACTTCCATCTCACCCTGATCCTCTAGAAATGTTTTGTCTGTTCTGGATCTTTCTCTCCTATAGAAATTAAAAAAAAATTTTTTTCATTGTTGTTCAATATTAATTGTGATTTTTAATTTGCATTTCTTTTTTTAAACATACTTTATTGATTATGCTATTACAGTTGTCCTATTTCCCCCGCTTTATTCTTATCTGCCCTGCACACCACTCCCACCTGCATTCCATTCATAGTTTTGATCTTCTTTTTCTTAGATAAGCCCCTTTAACATTTCTTATGATAAGGGCTTGGTGATGATGAACTCCTTTAACTTGACCTCCTCTGCGAAGTACATTTTGTGCCCTTCCATTCTCAATGATAGCTTTGCTGGATAGAGTAATCTTGGATGTAGGTTCTTGCCTTTCATGACTTTGAATACTTGTTTCCAGCCCCTTCTTGTCTGTAAGGTTTCTTTTGAGAAATTAGCTGACAGTCTTATGGGAACTACTTTGTAGGTAACTCTCTCCTTTTCTCTTGCTGCTTTGAAGATTCTCTCCTTATCTTTCATCTTGGGCAATGTAATTATGATGTGCCTTGGTATGTGCTTCCTTGGGTCCAGCTTTTTTGGGAGTCTCTGAGCTTCCCAGAAGTCTATTTCCTTTGCCATATTGGGGAAGTTCTCCATTATTTTTTCAAATAAGATTTCAATTTCTTGCTCTTCCTCTTCTCCTTCTGGCACCCTTATGATTCAGATGTTGGAATATTGAAAGTTCTCCCAGAGGTTCCTAAGCCTCTCTTCATTTTTCTGAATTCTTGTTTTTTCATTTCGTTCTGGTTGAATGTTTATGTCTTCCTTCTCCTCCAAACCATTGATTTGAGTCCCAGTTTCCTTCCCGTCACTGTTGGTTCTCTATACTTTTTCCTTTATATCACTTTTCATAGCCTTCACCTTTTCCTCTATTTTGTGACTGTTCTGTGAGCATCCTGATTACCAGTGTTTTAAAATGTGGATCTGATAGGTTGGCTATCTCTTTATTGCTTCGTTGTATTTTTTCTGGAGCTTTGATCTGTTCTTTCATTTGGGCCTTTTTTGGGGGGGTATCTGCATGCCTGTTACATAGTAAGGGGTGGAGCCTTAGGTATTTGTGAGGGCGGGGCAACTCATGACACTGTGTTGTGATGCTGTCAGTGGGGGAGGGGTTTGAGAGGGAACTGTGCTACTTGCCAAGCTCTCTACTGATTTCAGTCACTTCCCTTGTTACCTACAAGCAAGTTGGGCCCTTCTGGTGCTGATTTCCAAGTGAGTGGTTTTGTGTATGTTCTAGGACCCTGTGGGTCTCTCCAATGAACTCTCCTGTGAGTTTCTCCTGCCATACTTTTTCAGTCAGTGGCTTTGAGTTTTTATTTCCCTGCAGTGGAACTCTTGGTTGCGTGGTCTGTCTCACTCTCCAGTTGTTCCTTCCGGTTTATCCACACACAAATGTGGGATCTCCCTCTCTGCCAGCCACCACCTCGCCCGGTCCACCAGCTGTTGCCTTGCTGTGAGTCTTCTTGCCCCAGCTGCCCATCTCTGCCCCTCCTACTGGTCTGGATAATTGTTTCATCTTTAATTCTTTGGTTGTCAGACTTCCATACGGTTCAATTTTTGGCAGTTCTGGTTGTTTTTTTGTTTTTAAATTTGTTGTTGTCCTTCTTTTGATTGTGTGAGGAGGCACAGTGTGTTTACTTATGCCTCCATCTTGACTGGAAGTCCCAATTTGCATT
The DNA here is from genome assembly GCA_004026765.1 of Micronycteris hirsuta. Lineage (NCBI taxonomy): Eukaryota > Metazoa > Chordata > Mammalia > Chiroptera > Phyllostomidae > Micronycteris > Micronycteris hirsuta. Next base: position 31,714 of record PVJI01013936.1, on the reverse strand, counting down.
TCTTTAATGGCTAACAATGTCAAACATCTTTTTGTATGATATCATAAGATCCTCTTTAGTGAAATGTTTGTTCATGTCTTGACCCATTTTCTAATTGAAGTGTTTAGTTTTTTAATCATTGAGTTCTGAGAGATCTTATATATTTTAGATATTGGTCCTTTGTTAGATGTCTCTCAATCTGTAGTTTGCCTTTTTACCTGCTTTACAGGAGCTTTTGCAGACAAAAGTTTACCTTATGTTATAAAGGCATCTTTCTGAGGAATGAAAGTAATTATTACACTAATTTTTAAACTTTATTTGTTTTTTAACGCTCATTTGAGATTATGTTTTTATTGCTGAGAAAGAGAGAGAGAAGAGAGAGAAACATTAATTGGTTGCCTCCCAAATGTACCCCAACCAGGGATTGCTCTGGGAACATTTTGGTGCACAAAATGACACTCCAACCAAGTCACCCAGCCAGGCCTATGCTATTTTTTTTCTTGTCCTAATTAACATTTATGTTTACAGTATTCTTTTTTTCTCTTTATGATCTGTACCTATAGAATAGAGAGAATGCCTTTTCTTCAAGGGAGATTATTGAGGAAATAGTTTTAGAAGACAATGAGAAATTTCTTTGAGTGAATTTAACATGCTGCCTCGGTTTTAGCAGAACTAACCATAAAGATTCTTCTGGTCCATAAAAAGAAAATAGACATGATTTAAGCAGAGAAAACATGTTAGTGTCTGAGACATTGGAATACTGGTTGGTGTCAGCAGTATAGAGAGAAGAAAATTCATTGTGGAGTAACACAAGATCAAACAGAGTGTTCAGGGAGAGAAAAATCTGGTAGTGAGCAAACAACTGGGAAAGGGCTGATTATCTAGACACTGAGAAGTCCAGAACCTCAGTCCATCAACAGCCATTACTCTGAGAGGAAAACTGGATCCAGGGAAGTAGGGAGGCAGCCAGTGCCTGCTGGAACAGTTAACCTGCTCTGGATTTGGGGGTGTATGTTTGCAGAGAGTTTAATTAATCTGTTTGGATTTAGATTTCAACTTCCTATCTCCTAATCTAGGTTTAAAATTGCTAAAGAATATCATATTATTTATTTTTAACCAAAAATATTTTAATAAAGTCAAATTTGTGGTATAATCTTTACCATACACTCTATGAAAATGTAAACACATATACTGTATATCTAGATGATTTTACCACTTCTGAGCTGCATTAACAATGTACATTAGGTAAAATATGTAAGATTATTCTAATATGACTTTCTTATTCTTTAAGAAGCTATTTAGAAATGTGTCAGTCTGTCTCACAGTCACACGCTGTAACTTTCCATTTTCTTTCTTAATGTGAAGACTGACCTCTAGTGTTCCTTTCTTTTAAGAAGTAGTAGACTAAGTCTGGTTGTGAGTAGATATTTAGATACGAATTGCTTCAGAGGTCAATTCCACAGACATTTGTGACACACCAGCCATGCACTGTTCCTCGATGATGAAATTCTGCCTGATTCTAGATGTGCTTCAAACAGTGCCAGTCATTTCTGATGGCCTCTGTTTGACACACATTAACTAACTGAAAGACAATGTTATGGAACTAAGAGTGTAAAGCAAGGGCTGGTATATCACTAAGTCAACTCACAGAGTAAAGGAAAATCTGGACCATCCTATTTACATATTTAAAATAGCTATTTCCTGAAATGTTCACTCTTGCAAACCATTCTATTCAGGGGTCAGTTCCTAACAAAAAGAGTTTCAAAGATATCATTTCTAAAAGATACAAACATTTAGTATCATGGATGGCAGTTTTTCAAGAGAATGCTCTATTGATTTTTTAAGCCTTTTATTAGAGAAAATTTCAAACCCTCGCAGAAGTGGAGAGAATGGCACACTAAACCTCCCTGTGCCTGCCTCCCAGCTTCAGCCGTTATCATGGCTCTGCTGATCAAATTTCATCTATACTTCTCTCTTTTACTCCAAACCCCTTTATTTCAGGTGATATTTTAATCAGTTTAATGAATTTTCATATTTTGAACATTAAAATCCATCTTTCAGTGCTTAAAACCTTTTAAACATCATCCAAAATGTACTGAACTCTATTTGACTGAAAGGAAATAAACAAAGTTACAGCAGATTCGAGGCCAGTAAAAGTACGGAGCTGTAAAGATGATATAAAAGTTGGTGTTTAGCTAACTACTATTACTAAGGCAAAAAAAAATGATGCCATCAAAAGACAGACAGACAGAATAAAAGAGATAGACATATGGAGAGATGGAGAGAGGGAAGAAGGAAGAGAAAGAAGAGGGAATGAAGGAGTTCTAAAGAATGAACAGAGCCCTGACCAGAGTGGCTCACTCAGTTGGTTGGGTGTTGTCCTGCAAAGTGAAAGGTTGCTGGTTTGATTCCCGGTGGGGTGCAGGGCACAGACAGTAGGCAACCGATTGATGGTTCTCTCACATGCCAATGTTGCTCTCTCTCTTTTTCTCCCTCTCTTCCCCTCTCAAAAAAAAAAAAAGTTAAAAACAAGAATGAACAGGAAATTGTGTTTTTACAGTCGTTTCCTCCAAGACAACTTCCCTAATAGAATTAATCACTATTTTTCTCAGCTTGCTTTTTATTATTCCATTCTGATTTATTTCAGATAAAATGATGCAAAGGTCTGCTTTCCCCAGCAGTTACACGCTTCTTATGGGCTAGACTTATATCCTCTCTCTGTGTATTGCCTTCTTCCCTTGGGTAATTCCAACAACAGTCTTTTATGTCTCCCTGTGTCTATGTTGACCCTTATTATTTTTCAGACAGCAGTCAGGAAGATCCTGTGAAAACCTGATGTGGACCACATCACTCCTTTCTTTAAACCCTACAAAGGCTTCCCATTTCACTCAAAGTGAAGCTCGCGTCTGTAGCAGAGGATCAGGTATCCTCTGCTACAGAGCCTTTGCACATCCTATTTTCCTGTCATGAACATTCTTCCACCAAATGCCCACTTGTTCAATCGACTCAGCATTTTCAAGTTTTTGCTCAAATATTTTTTTCACTTCCCGAATCCAGCACTTCTCACTCTTCCCTTAACTACTGTACTTTACTCCATAGCAAGTATCACCAAACAGTCTTTCTACCCCTTTGGAATGTATGCTCTGTGAACAGAACCTGTCTTCACTGCCTTGCTTAGAATTTTCGCATAGTAGATATTCCAGAAGGACCCATGCGACGAATTATTAAATGAATTGTGTCTTACACAGTGTGACCTATATAGTAGGCATACCATAAATGTTTGTTGAATGAGCCAATAAATGAATTCTGACCCAAATTTATTCTGAATAACAAAACTGCCTGAGAAAGTGGGGGAGAAATACTAAAAAAGTGAGGCCAAATGAAAGTAAATTTCAGGACCTAGAGCAAGGCGGTGGCTCCATCGACTCTGCAAAGCTGAGTAGCAAACCTACAGTATAAATCCTGAGAAATCAGTAAAATGCCCTGCCTCATTCTGTTCCAGTGTCCACTTCCAATGCTGAAAGTTGCATTCTATGGTTTTCCTTAAAATTGCTCATGTACAAATCTGCCCCCAAACCAGCACACCTTCAAATGGGTGTTTCAAAGCAGGCTTCTCCCTTACTAGATGTTTTCCGTTTGTTTCTCCTGTTAAATGGCAACAGACACTTAATGTTTTCATCTTAGTCACCCTGTGGCAATTGGCTTGGGAACAAAATAATAAGTGTGGAAATATCCAGGAAAAAACACAAAGGCCCTTCTTAAGTGGGTGGTCACTATCGCTTTAATTCTTCCTTGTAGTCCTCACAAACCCAAAGCCCTGTGAACTATTAAATTACCATGGGGATTTCCTCTGGGCTCCTTGCTCCAGCTGGTCTCAGGATGTTCTCAGCAATAGGCAATTGGGTAATGTTCTCTGAACACCTGTCACCTGCTGCATACAATAATCTACATAGAATGTGAATGCAAAGGCCTATAATCAATTATGCAATGATCAGTTTGGCTCAGGCCTCCTCTAGAGCAAGTTGAACATTCCCTTTGCAGGCACATCAGAACACAGAAGACAAGAAAGAGCATGAGAGATGGTGGCTGGCTCTGTACTTCCAGGCTCAGTTGAATGAGTCTGGGCAAATGGAAGTGATCAGTGGGTGGAGGAGAAATTTGTGTGATGCTACAGGCAGGGGCTCTGGGCAAGGCCTATGATAGCCACTCTTTGAAATGAGTGTGCATGTCTGTGCATGAGTGTGCATTCAGTGAGCAGTTTTTTCTCTTCTGATGTTACACCAAGTCACATAGACTCTTGGTATTAGAACCCTGGCTTACCTTCCACACTGTATTTACTTAATGCCTGGCATGTCCAGTGTAATCAGCTGTCCCTGTTACACAGGACTGAAGGGACATAGGACTTCCATGGGAAAAATCCTGGGCAAACGGGTACAATTTGGTCACCCTATATCGTAGAAGTCAATACTTGCACAAAGTCTATTTTCAACTTACCAGTATGTATACAACTCACCTGTGATTTCAAGAAGGACTAAAACCAATATTATGGATATTCAGAAAGCAGACCTCCAGAGGGATAATTCTGGAGCCAGTGCTGTTTCAGGGCTGGGAGCAGACATCATGACAGAGGTCAGTGTCTGTTGAGAATTTTCAAACAATAATACAACTGACTGAAAGCCAGCCTGCTTTTAATTATCAATCTGCACAAGCAATTCTCAATAAAGTCAGTTGACCCCAACTGCACTCTCTCCTGGTTGTATGGGAGGGATCTTCTTTTTAATTGAGGGCTTGCTGTAGTTATGCTAAACATTTTGTATGCTTTTCTCATTTAATCCTCCCACCAATTTATAAGGAAGATACTCTCATTTTCTCGACTTTATAGATAAAGTACTAAGAATTGAGGACTCTCTTGCTTAGGGAACACAGACAATGGTGGATAACCTGAATCCCAGGTCCCTTTGACGTAATTCTCCTAACCCCATGCTCTGTTGCCTTTGCATCTAGCTCTCACACACAGACCAGGCTGAAAGCTAACCCTGCATTCCCCACCCCAAATGGTAGGCAGCGAGGTGGCACTGGTGATTCAGACATAACAGTTGCTTTAAGTGAGTGCATGAAGAAATATACAGGGTAAAAACTCTGGTGGCTTCGCGGAGTTACCAGTTACCAGAGAGCTTCATGTTCAAGCAGGATAGAATCTTCTTCATTTTTCCATCAGTTGGGGGTTGCCACAGTGCTAAGGGTTTAGAACACAGGTGGCAAACACAAGGCCTGCAGGCCGAGTCCAGCCCTCTACCTTGTTTTATTTGACCCGGCACCTTGTTTCTACCCCATGGCAGAGCCAAGTTCTCACTTAACTATTAAGGAGTAGTTACCTTTATATAGTCCTAAAATTACATTCAACCCTTTGAAGGCAACCTCGAGGCTGCTGTGGCCCCTGGTGAAAATTAGTTTGACACTCCTGGTTTAGAACGTGAAGACGGACCTGCTTCCTGTCCCTGTCACTCTCCTTTTTAGGAGAGGTGCTTACACCAATGGATATCCAATGTTGGGGATGAGCTGGACTAGGAAACACTAATGCCCTTGCAAGGTTCATCTGAAAATACCTTATTTTAGCTTATAAACATATGGAATGAAGGTCCCAAAACTGAGACAGCTTCTAAAGATTTGATGTAGGCACCGCGGCCATCATGAATGGGGTTCTCAAAAAGTCACACTGCCTGCAAATCTGACCTAACATGCAACAAGGTTGATGCTCCCTGTTCTCCCTTTGGACAGTCTAATTTGGAGACTTTTCCATGATTTTAGAGGTAGTCTTTAAATTGGAGATTGCCTACTGATGTTCTGTGTCCTATATCTGTTTAGTACACGTTTGACCTGAAGTGTTCCAAAAATTTTAGAATTAATTGATACTTTAAAGAATAGGAAGACAGCATGAAAACTTGCATTTCTGACTTCTCCTGAAACATTAGAAGTGCTGGACATACACCTACCCAGCAGCACTGACTGAGTCTACTACTGGCTAACTCCTGTACACAAGGGATGTGTCTGTTGTTTCCATGGGTCCCACCATGCCCTTCCTCTCATTGACTCAACTCACTTCACTCATTTTTGTCACCTCTCTGCACCTGAGCTTGTAATCCTTGCTCCAGATTTGCACTATTCTATCCACTAACCACCTATGACTAGTTAATTTGTGTTTAAATTTATTAAATTTAAATAAGATTTAAAATTTAGCTCCTCTCTTACACTAGCTACGCTTCAAGTGCTCCTTAGCCACATGTGTTTAATGGCTCCCATATTGGGCAACACAGGTTAGAAATTTATGAGGACATTCCATGAATTGTCTCATTTAATTCTTTCAACAGTCCTATGACATAAGGGAGATTATAACTTCCCTTGATTCTAAAGATGAAAAAACAGGGCCTTAGGGGTTAATTTAATCACCAAAGGTCACATCACTAATGTATGGTAGAGCCAGGATTTAAACCAAGGCGTGTTTGGTCTAGAATTCATGTTCCTAGTGATCATTCAATGCAGAGTCCATAGAAATGGATCCATATCTCCATTAGCAGTGACCTCACTGAAAAGCCAGTGGAAGGAGTATAGTACTGTTGGTCATCTGAGATTTTGCTGAAGCCTGCACCAAACTAGGACAATTAGATAACTTATATTTTTGGCCAATCTAAATGCCCACATCATTAAAAACTAGAAAGTGTTCTTTTAATATTGACATTTATTTTTCCATTTCTTTAGTAATTACATTTCTGCTTCCCCCCCTTGATTTGAGATTTCATAGCTGCCAATTATTAGCTGATTTTAAATATTGATAGCTACTCCATCTATTTATTAAGAAGGGAATTTATTTTGCCATTCAAATAAAAATGACATTTTTCCTCTTAACAAGGGTTGATGATTATTGCTTTTGCTGGGTAGCTCAGTGGGTTAGAGCATCGTCCCAATATGCCAAAGTTACAGGTTCGATCCCAGGTCAGGGCACATAAAAGAAGCAACCAAATGAATGCATAAATTAGTAGAACAAGAAGTCGATGTTTCTCTCTCCCCTTCCATCTCTCAAATCAATAAAAAATTAAAACGATAAAAATAATAAAAATAAAAGGGTTTGTTATTGGGTGCTATTCCATTCTAATTTAGAAGTGTCATTTACACAAATCAGCACTTATTTAATGATACTACATGACCAGAATAAGCAAAAAAATAAACATTTTAGCTTTTGCCTACTATGTGGTAATAGGAATTACTGATCACTTGGAAAGAGGGAAGATGTTAGACTAACTAATTTCATTATGGGTAAGAATTTTGATATATTTTAATGTTTGTGGATAAAATAACTATCATGGTATAGGTGCAAAAACATGTTTTTGTTGCTTTTCTGTGTCTGTATTAAAATTCTTCTTTATGATTTTTCCTGCTTTATTTGCAGCTTTTTACTATTTGATAGTACTTTTGTTCACTAGTATTGTTTTCATTTTTTTTGTATATTTTATTATGCTATTACAGTTATATAAATTTTTCCCCTTTTCCCCCCCTCCACCCAGTACTCCCCTTCCCTCCGGCAAGCCACCCCCTTAGTTCACATCCATGGGTCATGCATGTAAGTTCTTTGGCTTATCCATTTCCCCTGTCTATTTCATTCCTACAAATGTATATTTCTTAATCCCTGCACCATTTCCCCCATTCTCCCCTTCCACTTCCCAGCTGATAGCCCTCCAAATGATCTCTGTACCTATGGTTTTATTCCTGTTCTGGTTGTTTGCTTAGTTGTCTTTTTTTTAGATTCAGTTGTTGCTAGTTATGAATTTGTTGACTTTTTAATGTTCATGGTTTTGATCTTCTTTTTCTTAAATAAGTCTCTATTAATTTCATGTAATAATGGCTTGGTGATGATGAACTCCTTTAGCTTTTGCTTGTCTGGGAAGCACTTTATCTGACCTTCCATTCTAAATGATAGCTTTGCTGGATAGAGTAATCTAGGTTGTAGGTCCTTGCTTTTCATCACTTTAAATACTTCTTACCAGTCCCTTCTTGCCTGCAACGTTTCTTTTAAGAAATCAGCTGACAGTCTAATGGGAACTCCTCTGTAGGTAACTATCTGCTTTTCTCTTGCTGCTTTTATGATTCTTTTTTTTTTTTTATCTTCAACCTTTGGCATTTTAATTAGGATGTGTCTTGGTGTGGTCCTCTTTGGACCCAGCTTGTTTTGAACTCTGTGCTTCCTGGACTTGGATGTCTATTTCCTTCATTAAATTATGGAAGTTTTCTTTCATTATTTTTTCAAGTAAGTTTTCAATTTCTTGCTCTTCCTCTTCTCCTTCTGGCACCCCTAGGATTCAGGCATTGGCACATTTGGAGATGTCCTAGAGGTTCCTAAGCCTATCCTTGTTTTTTTGAATTCTTGTTTCTTCTTTCTGTTCTGGTTAAATATTTATTTCTTCCTTATGTTTTAAATCATTGATTTGAATCCTGGCTTCCTTCCCTTTACTGTTGGTTCCCTATAGATTTTTCTTTAGTTCCCTTAGTATAACCTTCCTTTATGATTTTGCCATACTCAATGAGGTCTCTCAGATCACCAGTGTTTTGAATTCTGCATCTGATAAGTTGGCTATCTCTATTTCATTTAATTCTTTTTTCTGGGGTTTTGATCTGTTCTTTCATTTGGGCCATATTTCTTTGTCTACACAATTGGCAGCCTCTTTGTGTTTGTTTCTGTGTATTAGGGAGAGCTGATTTTACTACTGGTCTTAGTAGCGTGGACTGTTGTGGAAAAGGCGCCTGTAAATTGTGTGGGGTGGAGCCTTAGGTAAATGCCAGGGTAGGACAACCTATTTCACTGCTGTTGTTCTGTGTGTGGGGAAGACTCAGAGAGGGGACAATGCCACTGCCTGTCTTCTGGAGGTTTGACAGGCACCTGTCCCCTTTCTAGTCACTTCATCCATTTCCAGTAGCTGCTCCCCTGGTGGTGAAACCCAGAGCAGGTGGGTTTGTATATATTCTAAGTCCATGCGGGCCCTCCAGGTGGAGAAAACCTGGCAGTTTCTTCTGCTGCCTGACATGGACCATTAAGTAGTGAAACTGCAGCTGTTTCTTCTCCCACCCAAACCCCCACTGGTTTTACAGCCAGAGGTAACCAGGGATTTATCTTCCTAATGCTGGATCCCTGCACTGTGTGGTTTAGCCTGGGACTGGGATTCCTCACTCCTAAGTTATTCCTCACAATTTTTATCCACCCGATGAGAATGTGGGGCCATCTCTTCCACCCCTGCCACCACCTCTCTGTACCACTCCACCTCTCCTCCCATTTCTGCAACTCTGCCCCCACTACATGTCTGGATTAATGTGGCTTCTTTAAATTCTTGGTTGTTGGACTTCCACACAGGTCAATTTTCTTATGGTTCTGGGTGTTTAGTTTTGATATATGGTTGTAATTCTTTCTATGGATGTGTGAGGAGACAAAGCATGTCTACCTATACCTCCATCTTCACTAGCGTTGTTTTTTACATGCATGCTTTGAAATTATGATTTGCTTTTAAAGAATGCCATGTATAAAATTACATCAAGAGTTACCATTAACTGATGAAGAGTGGAAAATTTTTCATCTGGTAGAATTATTTTTAAATGTAAAGGGAGTATATTTATGTGGTTTGTGTCAAGTTTTTTATTTTTATATTTGAAAATTATTTTGCAGCTTTCTAAATTATAAACATTTATCAGAAATATTTTTATGACAGAATCTGCTTTGCCAGGGCCCATAATTATCATCAGCTTTGCTTGCCAGTGAATAAGAATGCTTTCATCTGGAGGAATTCATGCATGGATTGGGTGGGAGAGACTTTTTTCAGGGTGATTTACATCTTACTGCCTAGAAGCTGGTGGAAAATCTTTTAAAAAAATACATAAGATTTGATTCATAAAGTTTCTCATTTCAATTATACCACACATGATGCTGGTTCTCCTACAAATGGAATGACTGACATTTATCATACTTTCCATTTTTTGATGGAACTTTAAAATATCTCTGCTTCACTGTTCAGATGCATATTCCCCAACCAAATCTCTCACTAGTTTAGGAAGAGTTTTCTTAGGAGGAAAATATTTTACAAACACCTTTCAATCTTAAAATCAGAGAAGAAAATGGTTTCTCAGTGCAAGTATACCCACTTCATAGTAAGTGTTCAGCTGACCAATTTATTTGTTTACTGTTTCAGTTGGCATTTGCCAAGTACCTGTGATGGGCCCTCAGTGTGCTCTATGCCAGTGCTTATCATATTTAATGTACATATGAATCACCTGAGATATTTTTATGGTACAGATTCTGCTTATGTAGAGCTTGGGTAGGACCCGAGAATGTGCGTTTCTATACCAGGTGAGGCCAATGTTGCTGGTCCAGGAATCACACGCTGAGTAGAAGAGCTCTTGGCAAAGACATACAGCCCTGCAGTGTGCTCTTGAACAAAAGGAAGAGAGAGGAGTAACTGAAGACATAAAAACAGTGGTGGGGTTTCACTTCTGGTAATATTTGAGTAATTCTTATTTAACTAACCTTCCTGGAAATAGCAACTCTAAACACTGAACAAACCAAAGAAAACTACTATCTAAAGGCATGCGATAACAAGAAGAAAGCAGGCAACTGTAGGGGTGTTGACACTTTGTAAAAATGAGAATGAGACTTGATGAAATTCCTGTTTTTTTATGGCTTTTAGTATGAGGGCAATCACTAGTCTGCTGTGTGATTCAACTCAAACTCAGAAAGCCCTGCAGTAAGTATATGGGCTTACAAATCAGAGTTCAGGATAAGTGCAACAGTTTCGCCTTTGCCATTGTCCTTTTCTTCTTTCATTGATCAACTTGGAGTGAGGCTATTCTGGGCTCATAGCTGCAGGGAAGGGGTATGTTCCTTGGAAGGCAGAGAAAAAGGTAATTCTTTCCAGAGCCCTGAGGGAAAAGACAACAATTCAGGGCCTAGTCCACAGATGTGAGAGACTGCATGATCATTGAAGAGCAAGACTTATACCTTCTATCTATTAAATAATATTAGAGCTGAGAAAAGAGGAAAACTTTGAAGGGGAAATAATGGAATCTTGCAAATTGTGGGGCTTAACACTTCTTATCATTTCTATTGCAGTCTGAATGTCTTGCTTAGATTATTTTGATAGCTTCCCAACAGGTGTGCCTGCTTCTACTCTTGACTTTTCCCAACTCTACCCGCCCCAGGCTCAAAGTGATTCCTGTTGTAACCTATGCCAGATCAAGCCAACTCCTCTGCTCAAAACCTGACAAATGTTCCCCATATTAATTCCTGCCAAAGCCAAAAAGTCCTTAGCAAAGGTTACAAGACATTACACACATCTGCTCTCAATCTGATCACACTTTCCATTTCTACTAGGCTGCCCTGATTGACTGAATATGTCAGCATAGCAGTGTCTTCAGTACATTGGATATTCTTCTCCTGGATATCTACATGGCTCATTCACTCTCTTCTTTCAGGTTTTTATTCAAAATCACATCCTCAATAAGGCCTGACTAAGACTTGCTATCACCAACCTATTGCTCTTGCTCTGTTTATTTATTCTTTTCCTATTACACTTTTGATATACAGATGCTTTAGTTATCTATTTTTTGTATGGTTTATTATCTGCCTCCTTTTAGAATTATGAAAGGGATCTTTGTTTTCTTCACTGGTATATCTGAAGTACCTAGCAAAATGCCTGCCACTTGATTGAGTCCCAATAAATAATGAATGCATTCTGAACCTCTTCACTTTCTTATCTGGGAGTGAGTCCAGGGTGAAAAGAGGCCTGGCAGATAAGATGAAGGATGTATGAGTAGAAGAGATCCATGCCCCTTTCCCAGCCAGGACGTGGTATTGGCAGCATATTCTAAAAAAGAAATGCTGTGTCTAGGTGGGGAGTGTGTGATGTAGCTGCATAGGGTTTCTGGGAATAATATCTGTGGGTCTGAGAAGGACTGAAGTGGCAGAGAGCTTTATCCAAGAGTTTCCCGTGTGTGGAGCAGAAGGAGCTGGATTATTGCCCTTGTGGGCAGCAACAGTGGGGAGAACTGCAAGAACCAAAGAAACTTGTAGATGGGAAAGGGTATATTGTATGTCCATTGGTGCCTGTTATCTAAGCAGGAGGGTAAATAGCTCAGAGGTTGAAACACAAAAAAAGATGAACAGCTGAAGATTATATGCTCCCCTAACCCTTGCCTTTACTAAAGGTTGGCAAACTTTTTCTGTGAAGGTTCAGATGCCAAATAGTTTAGAGTTTGCATGCCACGTTTTTTCTCTGTTGCATGTTCTCTTTTTGTTGCTTTTTAAAACAGCTGTTTAAAGATGTCAAAAACATTCTAAGCTTTCAGGGCATACAAAAACAGGCAGCCCAAAGGCTATAGCTCACAGATTCCAGGAAAAAGGAAGGTTCTCTGATGACACATATGGTAGACCTTAAAGCAGAAGGTGCTTGGGAAAAATAAGAAATTTAAATTTTTTACACATTGAATTTTTGAACTAAGGTTCCAATTAGGTAGAGTAGTTTCAGGCTAAGCAGGATATTATTATTTTTTGGCTCAAGTGACCAAGAGGAAATACGATCAGCTGCTTCTTTGGCTCTAAGTTAGCCCAAGGGAGGAACTATATCTTGGCTGACAGTCCCTCCAGGCCCACCAGCCCATGGTAAAGTCTGGAAACATTAAGAACGTTCCGGTTATTAACTGCTGTACGACAAATCACTCTAAATATAAAGTCTCAAAGCAACAACCATTCTATAATACTACAGAATTGTATGGGTCAGGAACTTGGGATGTTTTGATGGGCTGGTTCTTCTGCTCCTCATGACATTGACTGAGGTCACTTTGTGGTACTGGCTGATGGGCAGGCTGGTCTGGAAGTCCATGATGGCTTCAGTTTACGTGTCTGGAAATGGGCTGGAAGGCTGAGCTTAGCTGGGACTATTGTAAGCAAGTCCTACACATGGCTTCTCCAGCATGATCAAGGCTGGTTGGCCTTTTTCATGGTGACTTAAAGCTCCTAGAGTGAGTGTTCCAAGAGAAAGCACAAAGATCTGCCAGTCTATTCAGCCTGGCCCCTCAATATTGCATAGCCAAACTTTCAAAGCAGTCACAGAACCCATCCAGGTACAAGAGGGAGGAACTTCTTCCACTCTATAGATAGGAGAGTTATCAAATGGTTTCGGCTATCTTTAATCCATCATCAAGTGAAATTTGCAATATTTTACCAAGAATAAGATCATGGTGAGTATAGTTTTGTGGAATGACATTCATCTTCCCCAGTGCTACCAAGGCATAGGGGAAATATCACCCTCACAAGAAATATACATTTTAATTTCTTAGGAAACAAACCAAATACTTGTTATTCTATACTCTTTTGTAATTCTTGGCACCAACTGCCAGTGGGTAAAAGCAAGTAGAATTGATTCATATTATGATAGAAAATGGAAACAAAAAGTTAAAAAAAATAAAGAATTGGGAAGTAGGGTTATATTCCTGTATAAGGAAGGCAGAACAAATCAATTTATTTCAAAGAAGAGAGAAACTGAGATGCTCCTAGAAAGAATGGAAAGGCAGCAAACTCAGATTAGGAGACAAGCAACAGTAGAAAGAAGTAGGGATAGAAAAATAATTTTAAAGTCATTTGAATATGGGAAAAGAAGGAATCAGGAAAATGTATGCTTGAAGATAAAGAAGAAGAAAAAAGATTAAACTTTAGTTCTAATGATTTCAATAGATGTTAGAATTCTTTGTAAGGAACTCAGAGTATATGAAAATAACTTACTGCAAGACATACAACTAAAATTCGAGTAATGTTCCTTTAGTATGACTTAGTAGGGAAAAATGTTTCATTTTACATTAGTAGTTATTATTTTTCTATGCTTGAGAAAGTACAACATAGAAGCACCTAGATTTCCAAGCCCATTTTGAAATACAAAAAATACAAACACAAAAGGACACTCCCAATCCTAGACATTCCACCAGTATTTTTTTAAATTACAATTTAGATTCAATATTATTCTGTATTAGTTTCAGGTGTACAGCATAGTGGTTAAGCAATCATACACTTTACAGAATGGTCCTCCCGCTATTTCCAGTACCCACCTGGCTCCATACATAGTTATTACAATATTATTGACAACATTCCCTATGAGGTAATTTACATCCCTGTGACTATTCTGTAACTACCAACTTGGACTTCTTAATCCCTTCCCCTTTTTCACCCAGCCCCCAAACCCTTCCCTTCTGGCAACCATCAGTCTGTTCTCTGTATCTTTGAGTCTGTTTCTATTTTCCACCAGTATTTTATGCTGCCTCCTACTTTCCTCACAAAATTCACTCACTGTGGAAAAAAATGAGAAAAATCTATTTTTTGTCTGCCCTACAGTTGCCGCTGCATTTCCTTGTAGATGGAAGTGGTTTGTTCTCTGATGTTACCGAATATGCATTTGACCAGTGAAGCCAGAGAAACCTGTGACCAAAGGACTTTCCCTTGGAAACAGTGCCTAACAGAAACAGCAGGCCCAACACAATTAATCTTGGAGCAGCAGGGGTGCAGGGGGCAGCAGCTAGAACAGCCCCAGAGAGGATAATACATAAGCAGACAGGCAGTAGAAAGAAAATTCATCTTGTTTTCAGAACTCTGAAGAGATGGCCTGGTTGGGAGTATATATTCATTTCACAAACAATGCACCATCTAAAACAGTCAATGTACTTCTTCCATATATGCCCTTTCTCACCTCAATTTTCTCCCTTGCCCTACTCCAGTCACCTGATCTTCTACTCAGATCAATATTCAGAGCTCAGTGTTTAAAAAACCTATAATAATCTGGGTTTTCACTTCCAATGTTGAGAGTTCCAATGTTGTGCCTTCTTTTTCAAGGGAGAGTGGAAACTACTACTGTCTACTGCAACCCAAGCTTTGTAGCTTAAAATCTGACATGTCAAAGGCAAGAGAAGAAAGAAAAGGCAGTGAGTACACGTGTGGTGAGAGGAGACTGGATGTCATAGCAATAGCAATAAAAGAGAAACTCAATGGCCCCACAAATAATCCACACATAAGTAATTTGCTAAGTGGCAACCTGCAGTCTCAAAGGGTCAAAATAACTCCTGAAATACAGAGAGAATAAATTTTTCAGCTGCAATATGCCTTGGTCTCCAGTATTTCAGATGGGTATTAGACTGAGGTTAAACCCAGATGGACACTTATCTATTTAGTGGTAGCAAAAACAGTTCAGTTTCACAGGACTGATTTTTTGGGGGGCAGAGTCCTCAATGTGACAATGATGACTTCTTTGAAAAATTCAGTTGTGAATCAGGCAGATGACTAAATCAGGCATGGTCCTGTAAATATTGCTTACGTATGACAGAACTTTCTTCAAACAAAATACTGTATTTTTATAGGCATGAACTGATTCCATGATTCTTCATAAAGAATATCTTTGTAGGATTTGCATAGTGTATGTACTGGGATTTACATGAGTTTATCACAATTAAGCAAGATATAAGATATGGGGATGGGAGGAGCTTTACACTAACAAGAGAAAACATGTGATGAACTTCAAAGAATTATAGAATGCTGGAGCTGATAAAAAGGATCTTAGAAATTAGGTAGCTCAATCTAATTTTACTTAATACTAGAGATAGTTAATGATTTTACTAATCTCACACACATAGTAAGTGTTGGAGTCAAGACATGAATCTGGGTCTCCTGACTGCAAATTAATTTATCTTAGACTATGTTAATATTTTATCTCCCATACTTCTACGATATTGATTGCTTACGTTTTATTAATTGGGATAATTGTAAGATTCTACAAAAGACCAACTCTGAAAATTCAGTGGTTCAGCAAACAAATTCATGTGAAGTCAAATACAGGTAAGTGGGTATCTACCTGTCTAGAGAACTGGAAAACCAGACTTTCTTCAACTTGAATCACTACCATATCAACAGGTGGTGTTAAATCACCACATCAGCAAAAAAGAGGGTGAGGATTTTCACACCAATTAATAAACAGAACTAAGGGGGAGGAGGGAGGTTGGGGGGGTGGGACGGGAGGGGAAAGGATGGGGGAGGGGAGAGGCTGCAAATAACTGTAATTAAACAAAAAAAATTAATAAAAAAAAGAAATAAAAAGGTAAAAAAAAATAAATGCTTCCACCTGGAAGTTTTATTATACATTATTTCCACTCACATTTCATTGGCAAGAATTAATCATATGCCCCCATCTAAACCATGTACCCAAGGAAAGAGACGAGAAATGGGCATGGATGAGCACTTACTATCTCTTCTACACATGTTTTCCCAGTTTTCAAAAAGCACACAGTAGAGAAAATTTATTATAAAGAGTATGAATGTGCCAGAGCACAGTGGCCTCCAGAGATGCCTGATGTTGTGGTCTTAGGAGCGGCCAGAGGCGCTGTGGAGTGAGCCAGGCAGGGACCTCTTACGCTGAGTGGACTGCACAAGAGCACGCACCAGGGGTGGACATCCTGGTCAAGTGTAAGAGAACAGCTTCCCCAAGCACCCAGGAATGTCAGGTGTACCTGAGGTGATCTCAGCAGCAGCAAGTACCTGTGGTGGATTTCCATGTGGAACTGAGGCAGGCTTTCTTAGCTGAAGCAGTCTTGGAACATCCCAGGTTTCACGTACAACTTGAAGCTTTGCCCCCAGCTTATATTGTTTGTAGCAGAACCTACATAGTATCTTTATCTGTAGCCTTCCCTTAGTTCTTAAGGATTCCAAAACTTTACTGTGGACTTTGGATTTGGTGAAACAACCATTATGACTGTGGGAAAGAGCAGCAAGGTGCTGCAGCACATCCATTATAAAATGCGTGCATCCTACAAGACAGCCAGATCTTCATCAGCACCTTTAAGCCTTTTGACAAGTACATGAAGGCCATCCTCAGTGATTGTGATGAGTTCAGGAAGATAAGCCAAAGAGTGAAAAGCAGCCAGAGTGTAAAGAAAAGTGGGTCTGGGGTCTGGTGTTGCTGTGTGGAGAGAACTTAGTTTCCATGACTGTGGACGGACCTTCCCCCACAAAATATTGGAATTACTCAAATGCCACTTGCAGAGCTGCAGGAGGTCCTAGGGTTGGCAGGGCTGCTGGCAGAGGAGTACCAGCTGGTGTTCCAATTCCACAGGCTCTTGAAAGATTAGTAGGTTCTGTCCAAGGGGTTGGGGGACCCTCCCAGCAGGTAATGACTCCAAAGGAACAAGGCTCTGCCACAGTTGCTGCCACTGCGAGCATGGCTGGAGCCCCATCTCAGTACCCACTAGGTCCGGGGACTACCTCCACATCCATAGGTGGGGTAACTCCCTTCTCCAGGTGTTATGGCTCCTCCATCTGGTATGAGACCACTCTGCTTGAGGAACACCAATAGGCATGCCTCCTGTAGGAATGAGACTCATCCACTAGGGATTAGAGGCCCACCCCTCCCCTCCAGCAGGAATGCATCCACCAAGACCCTGGGATATTGTTGACTCTTAGTCACCTTTTTCCTGAATTGTGTCTTGTGAAACTGTGTGGAGTGTTAGTGAGCTTTTGTTCCCTTTTTGCTGCACTAATATTTGCTAATAAATGCATAGAGCAATTAAAAAGATGTGTGGAAGCATTCTGGGTGATTAGAAGGTAAGAATTAGACAAACATTCTTTCCACTAAATTCTTATTGAAGTATGAAGCCTGGAAAGAAGTACTGAGGGCTTAAAAATTTATCTTTTTTAGTACACTCTAAATACCAAAGTCAGACCTTACAAACATTATGATCCAAAATATTGGCTACGCACTTCGTCTGTAAAATTCTATGAATCACCACTCCAAACTGGACCTCTCTTTCCAGGTCATTTTGTGGCTTAGTTGGCCCCATGTCAGGGGGAGTTGTGTTTCCTATAAAATGGATACAAATATTTATGAAGCTCATGGACAGCTGCTCCAAAGCTAGACTAGAGTCAGGCCCTGTAGGACACATGTCATGTCCTATTCACATGGTCCAGTGAGCCCCTCAAAACTACCTAGAAAAACTGCGAAGTTAGCCATGAGCTACTATAGCCAGTCATCTGTTTCTTGTTTTCCTATGTGTGCTTTTCAAGACACAATACTTTTTGCCTCCTCATTCATTTTGTTAAAAGGAACACTGGAGTTCTCGTTTACCAAGTACTATAATACTAGGAAAACAAGAATTTAGACTTTCTGATAGAAATGCTTTTTGAATTGGTAAGAATATTGAAGTCTTTCATTCATACCCACACACATTCACACACACTCAACATCTTTAAAATAGGGCTTCTCAATCTTGAATGTGCAAACACCCAGGGTCTTGGTTAACTACAGGTTCTGATCCAGAAGGTCTGAGATGGGTCCTGCAGTTGTCTTTTCAACAAACTCGCAGAAGATGCCAATGCTACTGACCTTCCAGTGGGTCATCCTGCTGGAGGTGACTCCCGCAAGTCCTGTGTAATCCTCTTTAGTGTATCTGGTCCCTGTTTTGGTGTTAAAGTCTCTGAAGGATTCACCCCTGTTCTGTTGTTTATGTCTGCCTACCTTCATTCTCTGCAGTCAGGTGTCCAGTGACTCACAGATATGGAGGAACAAACGGTGGAACAAACTCTGGGTGTAACTTCTGCTTCAGAGCTCTTCAGCAGAATTGGATCAGGTTGAAGCCAGTTTTTAGCTGAAACCACATCCTTACCCCATCCTGTGTCAGCATAAGAAACATCCAAATCTTTAGAGAATTTTTATGAGTTTATTTGAGCCAAACTGATGATAATTGCTGGGCAGTGAAACCTCAATAAATTCAGAAAATGCCCCAAAGAGTGTTGGTGAGGATATGGAGAAAATGGAACCCTCCTGCACTGTTGGAGAAAATGCAGATTGGTGCAGCCACTGTGCAAAGTGGTATGGAGTTTACTCAAAAAAATTAAAAAAGGAACTGCCTTATGACCCAGCGATTCTATTTCTGGAAATTTATCTGAAGAAACCCAAAACACTAATTTGAAAGATTATGTGCACCCCTATGTTCATTTCAACATTATTTACAATAGCCAAGATTTGGAAGCAGCCCAAGTGTCCATCAGTAGATGAGTGGATAAAACAGCTGGTATGTTTAACTTGAGGAAGATGGCAGTGAGATAGGGGGGAGCAGAGTCCACTACCTCCTCTCCACTGGTGAAACACCTAGCTGATTTTCTGAGGAACAGAGCGAACACCCAATGGTATTCCAGCATATATGAAGATTGGTGACCAAGATTATAGGGGAAATTGAATGATTGGATGGTGAGACATTAAAACCTGGAGCTGTGAAAAGACCAGAGTTAGACCCAGACAGGGATCAGTCCAAAAAAGAGAGACAGTGAGACAAATTTAACTTCACTACTCCAGAGAACTTGCAAGGTGGGAGCGGTGAACACCAGTACACCTACTGGAAGAGGAAATCCACCAACAAAGGAACCACTAACACAAAACAACAGAAGAAGGTAAAGGAGGAAGTGGAACCCACACTAAACTCAATCCAGGACCAAATGGATAATACACCAATTGGTGGAGAAATTACCCACAACAAACAACTGAATAAGAGTGAGAGACAGGCCAGGTCCCCAGTGAGGGCCATGTGAGAGGCAACCATACATTGTTCTTTCTCCCTCCCTTCTCCTCTCTCTAAAAATAAATAAATAAAATCTTAAAAAAAGAAAAAGAGTGAGAGAGAAGCCTCAAAACCTTGTTCACACAGAAGAATCAGCTTCAATACAACCTGTCCACACCCGCACAACAGAATACAAGGTGTGGTGGATGGAGTGACCCACAGTTAACTAGCTGGAGGAAAAGATGCACCAAAGAAAGACCCAATAACAACCGAAACCCAAAGACATACAGAGAGCTGATACAAACAACAGTCCATGACCAGCAAACTAAGGAGATTAAGGAGACTACACAACTGAATCACACAGGTATTCTACCATAGAAACTCATACCATAAAACCAGGGAGTCAGAACAGATCAATTTAAGAAACAGAGGCTAGCAAGAAGAGACCCAAAACAATGGGAAGACAAAGAAACAATCCCCAAATGAAAAGAAAGGAGGAAGCTCCAGAAAGAATGATAAATGAAACAGAGGCAAGCCAACTATCAGATATTGAGTTCAAAGCACTGGTTATCAGGAAGCTCAATAAGCTTGATGACCTCATGGAGAATTACCAGAAACTACAGGGAAACTACAATAAACTCACTGCAAACTATATCAACATGAAAAAGGAAATAGAAACTATTCACAAGGGCCAAGAGGAAATGAAGAATACAATATCTGAACTGAAGAACACAATAGAAGGAATCAAAAGCAGGCTTGATGAAGCAGAGGATCGGATCAGCGAGCTGGAGGACAAGGTAGAAAAAACACCCCAAATGAGCAAGAACAGGAAAAGAGACTCAGAAAGAATGAAGAAGTATTAAGGGAAATGCAGGACAACATGGAACGTAATAATATTTGTATAATAGGGATACCAGAAGGACAAGAAGAACAGCAAGGGATAGAAAACCTGTTTGAAAAAGTAATGATGGAAAACTTCCCTAATCTGATGAGAGAAAAAGTCACACAAAGCCAGGAAATACAGAGTCCCAATCAAAAGGAAACCAAACAGGCCCACATCAAGACATATCATAATTAAAATGGCAAAATTCCAAGACAAAGAGAGAATCTTAAAGGCAGCAAGGCAGAAACAGGAAGTAATATACAAGGGAGCCCCAATAAGGCTAGCAGCTGACTTCTCAATGGAAATGCTCCAAGCCAGAGGAGAATGGCAAGAAATATTCCAAGTAATGAGAACCAGAGGTCTGCAACCAAGGCTACTGTACCCAACAAGGCTCTGAATCAAGACAGATGGCCAAATAAGGAGCTTCCCAGACATAAGAAGTCTAAAAGAATGCACCTCCACAAAACCAGCTCTGCAAGAGATGCTAAAGGGACTGCTTTAAGGAAAAGAAGAAAAAGAGAGAGAGAGAGAGGAACACGAATGGGAAAAAAATGGCAATGAATAAGTAGCTATCAATAATAACCTTAAACATAAATGGATTAAATTCTCTAATCAAAAGATATAGAATAACTGAATGGATAAGAAAGCATGACCCACACATATGCTACAAGAGACCCACCTCAGGACAAAAGACCTACACAGACTGAAAGTGAAGGGCTGGAAACAAGTTTTCCAAGCAAATGGATGGGAAAAAAGAGCCATGGTAGAAATACTCATATCAGACAAAATAGACTTCAAAAAAAGGGCCATGAAGAAAGATCCACAAGGACACTTCATAATACTCAAGGGAAGAATCCACCAAGAAGACATAAACATTGTAACTATATATGCACCCATAATAGGAGCACCCAAATACATAAAGAAAATCTTGGAGGACTTCAAGAATGATATTGATAGCAACACAATTATAGTAGGGGACTTCAACACCCCACGGTCAAAAATGGACAGATCTTCCAAACAAAATATCAGCAGAGATATTGTGGCATTGAAAAATGCCCTAGATGAAATCGACTTAACTGATATATATAGAGCCTTTGACCCCAAAGAAGCTATTACACGTTCTTTTCAAATGCACATGGAGCATTTTCAAAGATAGATCATATGATAGGACACAAAACAAGCCTCAACAAATTCAAGAAAATTGAAATCATATCAAATATTTTCTCTGACCACAAGGGACCGAAATTAGAAACCAACCACAAGGAAAAAACCCCAAAACACTCAAAACCATGGAGATTGAATAGCATGCTATTAAACAATGAATGGGTCAAGGACGAGATCAAGGAAGAAATCAAAAAGTTTCTCGAAACAAATGAAAATGAACTTACAACAACCCAAAACTTATGGAACATAGCAAAGGCAGTTTTGAGAGGGAAGTTCATAGTGATACAGGCCTACCTAAAAAGAATAGAAACATTTCAAACAAACAACCTAACCCTACGCCTACAAGAACTCAAGGAAGAACAACAAAGACAACCTAGAGCAAGTAGAATGAAGGAAATAACCAAGATCAGAGCAGAATTAAATGACATAGAGACTAAAAGCACAATTCTAAGGATCAATAAATCCAGGAGCTGGTTCTTTGAAAAGATAAACAAAATCGATAAGCCTTTAAGCAGGCTCATCAAGAAAAAAAGAGAGAGGACCCAAATAAACTCAATCAGAAATGAAAGAGGAGATATTACAACTGACACCACAGAAATACAAAGTATTGTAAGACACTACTATGAAGAACTGTATGCCAAGAAATTTGAAAACCTAGGTGAAATGGAGAAATTTCTAGGAAAATATAGTCTTCCAAAACTCAATAAAGAAGAAGCAGAAAGCCTGAACCAACCAATAACAGCAGACAAAATTGAAGCAGTAATCAAAAAACTCCCGACACACAAAATCCCTGGACCAGATGTCTTCACAGGAGAATTCTAAAAAGCATTTAAGGAAGAACTAACCCCTAACCTTCACAGACTATTCCAAAAAATCCAAAATGATGGAAGACTCCCAAACTCTTTTTATGTAGCCAGCATCATCCTAATCCCCAAACCAGATAAAGACACAACAAAGAAAGAAAACTTCAGACCAATATCGCTGATGAAGATAGACGCTAAAATCCTCAACCAAATATTGGCAAACTGCATCCAGCAATACATTAAAAAGATCATGCACTATGACCAAGTGGGATTCATCCCAGGGATGCAAGGATGGTACAATATTCGCAAAACAATAAACGTAATACATCACATAAACAAAAGCAAAGACAAAAATCACATGATCATATCAATAGATGCAGAAAAAGCATTTGATAAGGTACAGCACCCATTTATGATAGAAACACTTAACAAAGTGGGAATAGAGGGAGCCTTCCTCAACATAATAAAGGCCATGGATGAGAGACCTACAGCCAACATCATACTCAATGGGCAAAAACTAAAATCTTTCCCACTAAGATCAGGAACAAGACAAGGTCGTCCACTATCACCACTTCTATTCAACATAGTACTGGAAGGTTTAGCCACAGCTATCAGACCAGAAAAGGAAATAAAACGCATCCAAGTTGGAAAGGAGGAAACAAAACTGTCATTGTTTGCGGATGACATGATAGTGTACATAGAAAATCCTATAGACTCTTCCAAAAAACTACTCAACCTAATACTTGAATTTGGCAAAGCAGCGGGATATAAAGTCAATATCCAGAAATCAAAGGCATTTTAGTATACCAATAGTGAAACAGCAGAAGCAGAAATCAGGGGGAAAATCCCATTTGATGTAGAAACAAACAAACAAAAAAATACCTAGGAATAAACCTAACCAAGGAGGTAAAAGACCTGTACTCAGAAAACTACACAACACTGAAGAGAGAAATCATGGAAAACACAAACAAATGAAAACATATACCATGCTCATGGATTGGAAGAATTAACATCATCAAAATGTCCACACTACCCAAAGCAAGTTATAGATTCCATACAATTCCTATCAAAGTAACAATGACATTTCACAGATATAGAACAAACACTTCAAAAATTTATATGGAGCCATAAACGACCCGGAATATCAGCTGCAATTTTGAGAAAGAAGAGCAAAGTAGGAGGGATCACATACCTGATATCAAACTGCATTACAAGGCCACTGTAATCAAAACGGCTTGGTACTGGCATAAAAACAGACAGATAGACCAATGGAACAGAATAGAGAGCCCAGAAATAAACCCAAGTCTCTACGGGCAATTAATCTTCGACCAAGGGGGAAGAAGCGTAAAATGGAATAAAAATAGCCTCTTCAACAAATGGTGTTGGGAAATCTGGACGCTGTATGCAAAAAAATGAAACTTGAGCACCAACTTACACCATACCCCAAAATAAATTCAAGGTGGATAAAAGACTTAAATATAAGTCATGACACCATAAAAGTCCTAGAGGAAAACATCGGTAGGAAAATCTCGGACATTCCACACAGCAACGTCTTCAATGATATGTCCCCCAGAGCAAGGGACATAAAGGAAAGAATAAACAAATGGGACCTTATCAAAATAAAGAGCTTCTGTGGGGCTAAAGAAAACAGTATGAAAATAAAAAGATAACCAACTGTATGGGAAAACATATTTGCCAATGATACCTCAGACAAGGTTTTGATCTCCAAAATATATAAAGAACTCATACGACTCAACTCCAGGAAGACAAAACCCCAATTAAAAAATGGGCAAAAGACTTGAACAGACACTTCTCCAAGGAGGACATACAGAGGGCCTAGAGAATATGAAAAGATGCTCAGCACCACTAGCCATCAGGCAGATGCAAATTAAAACCACAATGAAATACCACCTCACGGTCAGAATGGCCATCATAAACAAAGCAACAGATAACTGTTGGAGAGGATGTGGAGAAAAGGGAAACCTACTGCACTGTTGGTTGGCATGAAAACTAGTGACACCACTGTGGAAAACAGTATGAAATTTCCTCAGAAAACTAAAAATGGAACTGCCTTTTGACCCAGAGATTCCACTACTGGGATTATACCCTAAGAGCCCTGAAACACCAATTCAAAAGAACCTATGCACTCCAATATTCATAGCAGCACAATTCACAATAGCCAAGTGCTGGAAACAACCTAAGTGCCCATCTACAAATGAGTGGATCAAGAAACTATGGTACATTTACACAATGGAATTCTACGCAGCAGAAAGGAAGAAGGAGCTTATACCCTTTGCAACAGCATGGATGGAACTGAAGAGCATTATGCTAAGTGAAGTAAGCCAGGCAGTGAGGGACAAATACCATATGATCTCACCTTTAACCGGAACATAATCAACAAAAGCAGAAAGCAAGCAAAACATAACCAGAGACATTGAAATTAAGACCAATCTAACAATAGCCAGAGGGAAGGGGGGAGGGGACAATGGGGAGAAGGATTTTCAGGAACCACTATAGAGGACACATGGACAGAACTAAGGAGGAGGATGGAGGCAGGGGAGGGAGGTGGGGTTGGAGGGGGTGGGAGGAGGGGAAGGGAGAGGATGTAGACAACTGTAATTGAAAAACAATAAAGTAATAAAAAATTTTTAAAAACACAGCTGGTATGTTTACACAATGGAATACTACTTGAACATAAAAAAGAAGAAATTTTTACCCTTTCAGACAGCATGGATAGACCTGAAGAGCATTATACTAAGTGAAACTAGCCAGTCAGAGAAAGACAAATACTATGTGATTTCATTTATATGTGGAATCTAATGAACAAAATGAACTGACAAACAAAATAGAGACAGACTCACAGAGAACAGGCTGACAGCTGTTGGGGTGGGGGGAGGTTCTGAGAGGTGGAGGGATTGAGCAAAAACAAAATAAAAGACAAAAAGTTGAAGGTTTCTTTTGTATCAATAGTGTATTTATATGTATAGCTGAGTCATATCCCGTGATATGGATATATCATAATTTGTTAATTATTCACCTATTGTAGAACATTTTCAATGTTTCTAGTTTGGGGCCATTACAAATAAGCTGACATGAACAATCATGTGCAGGATTTTGTGTGGATTTAAATTAACATTTCTGTGGCACAAATACTTGGAGGTGTAATTACTCAGGAGAGTAATTGTTGGGTAATATTGTAAATGTATATTCCTACTTCAATGTTTATTTTCCTTAGGAAATTTCCTTAGTTCATCTGTTTTTCTTTATGTGAAAGTCTGTTTAAATCCCTTCTTACTCAAGAATTAGCTATTCATATGAAATAATTTAATGTGAGACCATGAAAAATAAAAAAAATAAAATAAAAAAAATCAAAAAGAGCTTGGCCAGTTAGATTTTAAACATAAAGGACATAATCTTTGTCTTGGAATTTGAGATCATTCATAATTATTTCTTCTAATTTTGGAAAGCTAGATTTCCATCTCAGCTCTCCCCTTAGTTCTTTGGTTGACTACCTTGGTAGTTTATATTTCAGCTAGCCAATATACATAATACTACGTATACATGAGCTTGGAGAATAATCATGAGTTTGAAGTGTCACCCTCATCTTTGGATTATATCCTATTTCTACTCTAGTCTAACTTCTAATTCTTGATTTAGTTTTTCATGAATTATTCTCCCCCTATCTTCCAGATTTGGCATTGTGTCTATTACTTTGGCTTCTAAAGTTAAGCTCACACTCAAAATTCTGGTTTGACTGGCTCCCAAAGTTCTATTATCAATTCAAGCTAAATTAGAAAGGCAACCTAGTACATCAGTCCCCTAAAAACAGTTCTGGAGCTATGAGTAAGGACCCAGAAAGTTAAGGCAGGGTTGGATTCTGTATCACCTTATGCAATTCAGTTAATATTTCTGGACTTCAGTTTCCTTATCTGTATGTGCTTTCCTCAGTTAAGAATGGCAGCAGTTTTGCAGCTTATTTTACACATTAGAATCAAAGGAGGGGATGTGGGCGGCAGTGGGGGGACTAGTGGCAGACCAAGAGGTAGGAGAAAGCAAATCAGGGAAATTTCTGGGATTGGATAAAAAAAGTAAAACAGACATGAATATGTCTTTTACATAGGATAGTTCATAATTAAAATTTACAGCACGTAGAGATGGTATTCAAGGAACAAGGTAACAATGAGGGGTTCTATGGTCTCTGCTCTGGTACATGGGTGTGAGGGGTCTGGTAAAGAAAATTACTCTGACATTCCGAAGGTATGTTACCTTAGATGCAATAAGGCAACAGACAGGCTTACTTACGATAAACACTGACTTTTGTCAAAGAAGCTACAGGCCTAGGATATAACTACTCATCATGACCCACTTTTAGTTAGACATTTTGATGTCCAGACCAGCCTATGTGGTTACTTTCGGTCTCTCAGTTTGTAGGGTCCACAATGCTGGCCTCCCCTGAGCTTATCAAGTTTAGATGGGGCTCCTTTTTCATCCACACCTGCTTCTCTCTCTTCTTTAAGTGTTTCTTCAGAGAGCACTGCCCTGCCCTTCCATATAAACCCACCTTCAGCTATGCTTCCAGGAAACCCACCTAAGACATCCGCGGATTCCATTTTGAGAAGCAAGTCTAGAGAAGTTAGAACAGCTGGGGCAGGTGTAGAAGATTTGTGATCAGCAGATTGGGTTTTAAAAAATTAATCAACACTTTTTTAGTTATTATTCTACATTAGGAACTGTTACATGTGCTTTAGTAAGATTAGCTCATTGAATCTTAATGACAGCTCTCTGAAATAGGAACTGTAATTAACTCCATTTTGAAAAAAAAATAAAGAGATCAAGTAAAGTGTCTACAGTCATCCACCTGGAAAGTGGCAGAACTGGGACTTGAACGCAGATACTTAGTTCCATGGACTATGCTGCCAACAGCTAATTGCCCACTTCCTTCTTCTGTGACTTTGGCCTATGCTTTCCTGGCCCTACCATGTCTCATCTGTAAAACAGGGATTGTAATTTCTACCTGCGAGATTATTTAAGGATTAAAAGAGGTAACTATACGAAGTGCCCAGTACAGAGCTGGGCACATTTTAGGTGTGTTCTTGACCTCATTAAAATAATCTTTTTAGTACTCGGCTAGAATAATGAAGCACATGGTACAAGTACAATGAAGAACATCCAATATGGAAAAAAATTATTAGTTTATAAAAAAGATGTTGGAAAAAAAGAGTTGGAAGATCTTAAAATAGGATGGTAAGACAACCCGAGGATCAGTAAAAGTGGAAGAAACTACAATCCCTAGGACTGAAGGGCAAAATGAGGGGGTGTTTGTTATCAGAAACCAAGAAACAACCTAGCTGGAGGAGGGACCATGGAGGAGATGATTTTTGAATGAGAGAGAAAGAGGAGGAGGAAGAGTAAGGGGAGAAGAAAGGAGAGAGAGAGAGAGACAGAGAGAAAGGTATCCTGGTGTCCCCCTTTCTCTTGTTTTCTCTCTTGTCAGTACCTATCATTACCTATCACATACCTATCATTAGCCCATGAGAGGGAGTCTGGAGAATGTTGTGAGCAGAAGCAAGCTTGTGCAATGCAAAGCAGAGCAGAGGAGGCATGGTGAATGCAAACCTGCAAGATACCTCTGCTAGGTTCACTGACAGTGACGAGGGAAAGCCAATTGAACAGGGGAACCCAGAGACACTCTGGCTTCTCTAGCTTCCAATGTAAGTGTGAGACCCACTAAGCTAAAGAGTCAACAAATACAGCTATTGATCTGTTATAATAGAATAATTATTTTAAAGCCAACCAAGTTCTGTTTCATGTGCCAGATTACACCCAATGACATCTAAGATTTTCATCATCCTGTGATTTACCTCCAAGGTTCTATGAATTAAAGAAAAATTTACCCTTAAAAGACTGAACGAGATTTTAAAAGCCATTCATATGTTTATGCATGGTGGACAATTTTAAAACTGAGAATCAATCACTATTTTGAGAAGAGATCATTCAAAGGAACCAAATAAGAGTAGAAAGAAAAAGATTTATTAAAAATAATTTCAGTATTAGCTACATGTAGAATATCTATTGTATTTAATGATTAATGAGAGAAGAGGAAATTTATATTTGTGATGACAGTAGCTTTACTTAAACCAAACAAACCAAAATGATAACAGTAATGATTCAGTGACTATTTCCTATATATAAGAGCTGTGCTAATTGCTCTAGAGCACAGTTTCTCACTCTGACAGTTGACACTTTGGGTTATATAGTTCCTTGTAATGAGGGTTGCCCTGTGCAGTGTAAAATGTTTAGTGTCATCTCTGGCCTTTACTCTCTTGATGTACCCTTCCCTGAATTGTGACACCAAAATTGTCTCTAGGACTGTAAAATGTCCCTTCAGGAGCAAAAATCCCTTTGGTTGAGAACCAGTGCTCTAGTGGCATTAACCCATTATTATGTCCAGAGCACAAATGAGCAAAATGAGGCTTACAGAGGTTAAATTTCTGGTACCATCAGCTTTCGAACTCAGGTCCAACTCTAGACCTGCTACTACTGAATCTCAGCACTGCGCTTTCTTCCTTTGTTTTACTCCCAATTTTCTGAGAAGTATTTGTGGATGAATTTTTTAATTTGGAGAAACATATCAGGAAAAGAGCAACGATTTTTGAGATTTGAACCTATAGCAAATGGTTAAGTGCATTTCTGATGAGATGGTGGTTTTATGGTGCTTAGATTGTGGAAATTCAGAGATATAAGAAGCCTCAGAGCTCATCTGTTTCAGAAAATGCTATCATGGACAAGCAAGTCCTTAAAAATAGTGCCTGACAGCACCTGGTTCATTTCAAGTGAAGAAAGAATGTGCTGATGCTGAAAAGCCTCTCTATTTTTTTTAACGTGCCATGATTCTCATCACATCTCCGTTCTTCATAATGTTGTACCACTGCAGTAAACAATCAATTTCAACTAATGCAGCCAAGGTCAGCTGTTAGGGAATAGCAGATTCTCTACTAACGCCATGTAGAAATGATTTATTGCTTTTCTAGAAGAAGATTCTTGACATTTTTAAAATGTAATGTAGTGGAAGAGTAATT
Source organism: Micronycteris hirsuta (assembly GCA_004026765.1). Lineage (NCBI taxonomy): Eukaryota > Metazoa > Chordata > Mammalia > Chiroptera > Phyllostomidae > Micronycteris > Micronycteris hirsuta. The sequence goes on along the minus strand of PVJI01013936.1, from coordinate 2,195 downwards.
AAGGCAAAGGTAGACTGCTGAACAATTGATTAGCATTGTCAGAGAAGCCTGATTAGCTTCGATGCTTCAAGAGCTGATTTTCCCAGCTATGAGTTAAAGGTTAGTAATTAAATTCATGGGCCATGGCCACTGTCTCCAGGTGGCATTTCATGTAGAAATATTTGTGTTTGAGAATACAGGCAAATAAAGCAAACTTCAGTTGCCTCTTTCTAACAACCTTTGGTTAAAATGTCTTGTCAGAGACAAAGAAAAAAAAGTATTGAGTCAAACTTGTTCATAAGTTAAGGTATTCCTTATTATATGCAACAATGTTTTTAAGAAGCAAGTTCTATCTTCCAAATGGACAAAATCAAGGAGATTTTAATAAAAAGACTTCATATCAGAAGGAAGAGGGCTGGGACTGGGTAAAAATGGTGAAGGGATTGAGAAGTCCAAACTGATAGTTACAGCCACGTCCAGGCGGCTCAGCTGGTTGGAGCATTGTCTCACACACAAAAAGTTTGGAGGTTCAATTCCTGGTCAGTGCACACACCTAGGTTGCATGTTTGACCCTGGTTGGGGCACCTATGGAAGGCAACCGATCAATGTTTCTCTCTCACATCGATGTTTCTCTCTCTCTTTCTCTCTTACTTCTTCTCTCTCTAAATTCAATTCCACTGCTGGGAATATACCCTAAGAATCCTGAAACACCAATTCAAAAGGACTTATGCACCCCTGTATTCATAGCAGTACTATTTACAATAGCCAAATGTTGGAAAGAGTCTAAGGGCCCATCAGTAGGTGAATGGATTAAAAAACTCTGGTATATTCCCACAATACAATACTATGCAGCATAAAAAAGAAGGAATTCTTACTTTTTGCAACAGCATGGATGGAACTGGAGACTATTATGCTAAGTGAAATAAGCCAGTCAGTGAAAGACAAGCATCATATGATCTCAATTATAACTGGAATCTAATGAACAAAGTAAACTAATGAGCAAACTAGAACCCAGAGACATGAAAACATAGAACAGACTGACAACTGTAGAAGGAGAGGAAGAAGAGGGAGAATGGCAGTAGAAAAGGGAAGGGATTAGTCAAAGAACAAGTATAAATGATTCATGGACATGTACAACACAGTGGGGATTGACTGATGGAGTGAGGGGTGGGTTGAGTGGAGGAGGGCAAAGAAAAAAAAATTGGGACAACTGTAATAGAAGAAACAATAAAAATAAGTAAATAAACAAAAAACAATAATAATGATAATAACATTTATTAAATGCTTGCTCTGTGCCAAGTCCTCAAAAAAATCAATAAACATATTTTTAAAAAATATTTGTAGTTTCAGAATAGTCACAGGGATGTAAAGTACAGCATAAGGAATATTGTCAATAATATTGTAATAACTATGAATGGAGCCAGGTGGGTACTTGAAATATCAGGAGTACCACTCAATAAACTATATGATTATCTAACCACTATGCTGTGTGTCTGAAACTAATACAGAATAACACTGAATGTAACCTATAATTGAAAAATAAAAAAGTATTCATATTTATCATACTGAGGAAATATTTAGTTATGAGTCATCTGTTGTTTTCTCCATCCAGCTAGGCAGCTTTTTTTTGTAGGTTTCCCCTTTCTCTTCCTTGTCTTCCCATCCACACACTTGTAGAAGCAGATATGTTTATAAAAAATCTCTTCTCTCCTCTGGCCATGGCTGATGGGTCTAGGGGTACATACACACTAAGGACTCAAACTAAAGCATTCAAAATTCTTCCCTTGGGAATTTTTTTTTCATTCATTGTTTTTAGGTATATTCACAGACTGTATAATAATCACCATAATCAATTTTAGAACATTTTTAGTCACTCAAAAAAAAATCCCATATCCATTAGCAGCCCTTCCTCTTTCTCCCTCTTCCTCCCCCGTCCCATGCCTAGTCAATTGCTATGCTACCTTCTGTTTCTACAGATTTTTCTATTCATTAAAATGTAATCATTTTATGTGTTTTTTTGTGGCTGCTTTCTCTCACTTAGCATAACGTTTTTGAGGTTCATCCTTGATGTAGCACATATCAGTATTTCATTCATTTTATGGCTAAATAAATTCCACTATACAGATATACCATATTTGTTTACTCATTCATCAATTGATAAACATTTGGGTTGTTTCCACTTTTGAGCTATTGTGAGTAATGCTACTTGCTATGAA
>PVJI01013935.1:0-45989 GCA_004026765.1 Micronycteris hirsuta | reverse complement strand
CTCAGTTTAAAACACTGGTAATCATGATGCTCACAAAACTGGAAGAAATAGTTGAACACATGAACAAAACGATAAAGATAACGGAGGAAGATTTACAGGGAACCAATAGGGAAAAAAAGGAAGCTGGGACTCAAACCAATGGGGTGGACCAGAAGGAAGAAACAAGAATTCAAAAAAATGAGGAGGGACTCAGGAACCTCAGGGACATTTGTAAACGACCCAACATCCGGATCATAGGGCTGCCAGAGGACAAGAGGAATACCAAGAAATTGAACGTATTTTGGAACAGATAATGAACGAGAACTTCCCAAAGCTGGCAAAGGAAATAGGCTTCCTGGAAATCCAAGAAGCTCAGAGAACCCCAAAGAAGCGGGACCCAAAGAGGAACACACCAAGGCACATCATAATAACATTACCCAAGGTCCCAAGGTCAAGAATAAGGAAAGAATCTTACAAGCAGCAAGAGAAAAGGAGACAGTTACCTACAAAGGAATTCCCATAAGACTGTCAGTGGATTTCTCAAAGGGGACCTTCCAAGCAAGAAGGGGCTGGAGAGAAATATTTCAAATCATGAAAAGCAAGGACCTACAACCAAGAATAATCTATCCAGCAAAACTGTCATTTAGAATGGAAGGGCAGATAAAGTGCTTCTCAGATAAGGTCAGGTTCAAGAAGTACATCATCACGCAGCCTTTACTATATGAAATGTTAAGGGGTTTTACATAAGGACGCAGGAGAGAAGGCACCAAGGCCAGATCAGCTACCGGGGAACTCAGATCAGCCACAGCCAAGACGCTTGTGAGGTAAGCAAGCAAAATGCAACCAGAGAAACAAATTATAACCAGAGACATTGAAATTTAGAACATTCTGGCAGTAGCCAGAGGGGAGGGGGAAGGGGATAATGGGGAGAAGGGAATTCAGGAACTGCTATAAAGGACATATGGACAAAACCAAGGGGGAGGATGGAAGCAAGGGAGAGAGGTGGGTTTGCCTGGGGTTGGGGTTGGGGTTAAATGCAGACAACTGTAAGTGAACAACAATAAAATAATTAAAAAACAAAAAAACAAAAAACCAAAAATAAATAAATAAGATCTTAAAAAAAAAAAGAAATGCGTGCCTAATAAAGGATATCACCTCCAATTATTAGACATAATATTGGGTTGGCCAAAAGTTTGTCTGTTTTTTTCTGTACAATGGCTCTAGTAGCATTTATTTGTCTTTAACTTCATTCAAAACAATTTTGTTGGATTGTATTGTGACAGTTGTCATATCAGGATATATATATATATATATTTTTTTTTTAAAGATTTTATTTATTTATTTTTAGAGAGAGGAGACGGAAGGGAGAAAGAGCAATGTATGGTTGCCTCTCACATGGCCCTCACTGGGGACCTGGCCTGCAACCCAGGCATGTGCCCCGACTGGAAATTGAACCGGGACCCTCTGGTTCCCAGCCCGTGCTCAATCCACTGAGCTACACTAGCCGGGCTCAGGATATATTTTTAAAAAATTAAGCAAAATTGGTGAACTTTTTGTGTAGCCATTTTAATAATGAAGATGGGAGAAAAATCCCCAACATTTTCTGCATATTAGGCTTTATTATTTCAAGAAATGTGAAAACACAACTGAAATGCAGAAAAAAAAAATTGTGCAGTGTATGGAGAAGGTGCTGTGACTGATCGAACATGTCCTAAGTAGTTTGTGAAGTTTCATGCTGGAGATTTATTGCTGGATGATGCTTGGTTGGGTAGACCAGCTGAAGTTGATAGTGATCATATGGAAGCATTAATTGAGAACAGTCAACATTATACCATGTGGGAGAAAGTCAACATATTCAAAATATCCAAATCAATAAAGTTACTGGTAAAAATAAAAATGTGTCTTTTATTTTATGGAAAAAAACATATGGACTTTTTGGCCAACCCAATATATGGAAACATTTTAAGAAATTAACCTGGATTTTAATTTGCTCAGAACAACTGTAAAGATCATGATTTGTTACTTTGCCTAATTCCTATAGTTATAAAATATAGATAGACCCAGGCTACACAGAATGAAAAACACAGTAACAGTGACTCAACCAAAGATGAAGAAAGCTGTTTCTGGAGGCCTCTAGAACTGAACTTTTCAAGCATAAATTTGGATCACTGCCATAGAGAAGAGGAGTGCCAAGCTTTAGGTAGAAGATTATACATGTATAGTAAGGTTTCTTCCAGTTCTAAGATTCTTTAATTCTGATAAAACACAAACAATCCAAAACCAAACAAAAACAAACCCTGTTTAAAATAGCTTAGCTTTCAAAATATAAATTCTTTCAAGGTGATTAAATGCACAAATGCTTTCCAAGTAACCTTATAGAATTGGTAAACTTTTAGTTACAAATAATTTAAACTACATGTCCCCTCACTTGGAAAAACAAAATAAACAAAAAAACACCACAAAACACCTTTTTACCTTATTAAAGTAGTCCAGCAGGAGCGGCCATCTAAGCAACGTAAGTAACAACTTATGGTTGTTTTCTTGAACTGTTTAATATCTTCTAATTCTTCATCTCTCATATCTGGCCTCTGAGCTATAAATAGCTGCATCAGGTTAAATAGTTCTTCCACTGCCTAAAAAAAGGGAAAATAAGCATTATGGTGATCTTTTAACCCTACAACATTTTAGAATATCTGCTTCTCATTCTGAATGTTATGCTCATTAGACAGCTCTTAAAATTACACAAATAAGCTAGATTACACTAACATTCAAGAATAGTTATAAGATTGGCAACAAGTTCTATTTTTAAAATTTCATATATAATTCACTAAAAGAAAATCTCAAAATGGAATTTTAGGAAGATTGAAAACTACAAGTTAATAACAGTTCATTTTTAGTCTTAATACTCTTTAAAGTCTAAGTTTTCTAACTTCCACTGTGAATCCAGAGATATGCTACAAGAATCCTTTGTCCTCTTTTCTTTAATAAAGGAGAAATCATTATTTGTCACAAAAATTTTCTTTAATAAATGAGAAATCATTATTTGTCACAAAAATTTCTGAGAAAAACCCTTTGGTGCCAACATTGAAATTATCTTTCTTGACTGATGGATAGTCAGTTCATGTTACCTGCCAAAAATTGAATTAAGCACCATTTTTATTAAAATCTCTAACAGAAAAGTTCTACAATAAAAGCTGTTACATTTCATTGACATTAAGGGCAAGAAACAACATAAGGGAATATTTGCACTCACCAGCACTCTTCAAAGGTATATTTAACTATGGACATGTTTAGTAATTAAATTAAATTTTATGTGAATGTGATAGGAACAAATCCATTGAACCTTAATATTATAAATCCTGGTCTGACTCCTAAGTCAGGCAGACTCTCAATTCTCTTTGTTCTGTATTCTTATAGCCTTGGTTTGGAACATTTTTTTGGTAGTTAATACAGTCACACATCTTTTCTTTATTATAGGCATTTTAACTTTCTTCACTGGAAAGTAGATTATTCTTTCAGGTTGATAAATTCTAAACAGTTCACTATGTTATGTCTAAAGAGCAGTAAGGTCCCTTTTTTTTTTAACAGGAATTGTACAGTACACAGTTCAAGGATATCAATCCTCATAATACCCTTTATTGTATTCTTTTAATTGAACCACTGAATGTCTTGAAAAAGCTCTTCTTACTCCCCACTCCAATCACCCCCTATTTAGCAAACAACTTCTCATATTAGCAGTTTGCGGTCTGTGGGTTCAGAATAACTTCAAAAAGGGTTCCACACTCTCCTTCTAACCCCATTTCCAGATTTATACCCTCTTGGTCTAATTTTCTATTAATAACAGAGAGGAAGAGATGACAGTGAAAAGAAATATCCAGCCTTAAATGGAGGGGAGAAAATATAATATAAAACCTACAGATAGTCTGCAGAGAAAAAAGGATCAGATTTGGGCTGCATATATTTGATTTCATTCAGTTGAATGTAGTGTGAGAAAAAAATACTAGGGAATACTACGGCAAAAATAAAAACATTGTCCAGCTCACAACTTAGCATAGCATATAGATCTTCATATTATCTATATAGTAAATACTCACTTCCTTAAAACTACCACAAAGCTGACTTTTTTCATTGGGCACACATGAAAGACACATTTACAAAACCATACATTAAAATAGGTAGGTTCCATTAGAAAGAAAATTTTAACATAAACCTAAGAAAAACTATCAATATACTTATAAATTTTACAACCATATAGCATTTTATACATGATCAAGAAAACAAATACACATTACATCTTTAAGAAAGAATAAAGTTAGACTGTATTTCCATATTTTGTCATCACTTCAAACAAGGGAAAAAACCAGGTATTTCTAATCAATTTGAGGATACAGATATAAGATTTATCAATTTTACTCACTCCAGGGTATTGGCTGGCATGTGGTGTGAGATTCTTAAAAGCCCACTGGATGTTCTGGTGAGAAGCTAGTTGTCGTGTAAATGCAGGAGACTGCTCACAGCAGAGCCTCAGAATGCCGTAGTAGGCAGGCAGCATCCCACGGTTAAAAAGCACCACATCCTGATCATCATGGTCAGCAAGGATGTAATTGAAGGCAATGTTCTTGGTTACCACTGGGTTCTGAACAATAAGGCGGATATTCTCTGGACAGTCAGCACACACATTGTACCAAAATGAAAGCAAAGCCTGTTTATTGTGATTTGTAGCTATTGCTGGCTCAGAAAGTTTAGGCTGGAAAAGGTTCCACAAATCCATGAAATATGTGGAAAACATCAGCTTCTCAGTTTTGGAAATTAAACAGTAAGTCATAAAGCTAAAATAGGGCACTAGCTTTGTAGTGCCATGAACAGCAGCATCAACATAAAGTTTGGCTCTTGAGAGCAAACCAAGGAGCACGTTGTAGACCTGATGTAGGACTACTGTTGTGTCTGGACTGAGTGGAAGGTCACGGGTTGGGATGTGCAAAGACCGTGTTGACCGGAACATCTGGCGGAATGAATTGCTTGGTATAAGGGACACCAGAAGATATGCTGCAGCTATAAAATGTAAAACAAAACTGTCAGATAGATTCTTACAAGATATAAAATAGACTGAAGAGCAGTCATTAAACACAAAGCCACTCTTTCCTTTAAAAATGAAAATGAATAAAATTTAAGGGATATGAACACCTCTTTTAATATTTTTCTGCTCTACTATTAGCCCCACAAAAAGATCCCAAGGAATGATGTAAACAGACATCTTCCATTCTGTCACTGTTAGTTTTTAAATGGATACAACAATAGCATTAGCAGAAACAGCTTTAAACCTCTTTTGTTTTGCTTTCCCAAGATGTAGAGTTTTCCCATTTATTTTATCATTTTATTTCTTCTGAGGAAACACTATGATTTAACAGGAAGAACACAGTATTTGGAGCCATGATTATTTTGTAGTAATTTACAGATCATAGTAAAATTTATTTACATTATAAAGACAGAATGAGATCTATCTAAAGTCCTTTGTAATATATAAGACTACATATATGTCAATTATAGAATATTAGCTTTGGAAAATCTTTAAAAGTCTCCTAGGCTAACCTTGCACACAAAGAATCTCTCTTTCAACATACCTGATAAATCTTATTAAGCCTATCCTATAATTCTGAGAGGTCAATGACTCATTAATTGAGTCTATCTGTAAAAGCAGTTAACTATGAGCAAGGCATTGGGCTAAATACTTAATAAATATTATCTCACTTAATCTTCACAATCATTCTGGAGGCAGGTGATATTAACAGTGGAAAATCTGAATTTCGGAGAGGCAAAGACTAAGGTGACATAGACAAAGAGGTAGAGCTCATATTCAGCCTTTGGGAGATGATGACGACAATGATGATAATGGTAAAACAGTAACAACAAGAATTGCTAACATTTATTGAATGTTTACTATTTAACATCATAACATTATATACAATACTAGGAACTACTTTTATTTATCTTTATTCTTACTGAGACTTAAAACAGTAACACCACCCCTTATCACAAAGCTAGTGGCACAACTGGAATTCAAACCCAGGTGGCCAACCTCATGAGCTAAGGCCTCTAAGGTCTTAGTTTAACTCTTTTTAATACATCTACTAATTCTGTCTCCCACTATTCTACCTATAATTTGATCATTTCCATTGTACTGCAAAACAAATAAAGTCAAGTGTTTCTAAAATTAACTGTAATCTGCCCTGGCTGCTGTGGTTCAGCGGATAAAGCACCAGCCTGCGAACCAAAAGGTTGCTGGTTCGATCTCCAGTCAGGGCACATGCCTGGGTTGCAGGCCAGGTCCCCAGTAGGGGGCACATGAGAAGCAACCACACACTGATGTTTCTGTCTCTCTAGTTCTCCCTCCCTTCCCTTTTCTCTAAAAATAAATAAATAAAATCTTTAAAAAAAACTGTAATCTGTTTTACAGATTTTAAATTAAAATTTATTTCTGTACAATACTCCATTTCTATTTATTTCTTCACCTGTATATTGCTCTGGTAATCTATTTCCAGGATGGCTCAATTTAATATGTGTCTCAAATATAAAAAGTTGACATGTAGGTAGCATCCTGATCAATTTTTGTGTAACACTGCAATTGAGGAAAGTCTTTCATGATTAAAAAAAACTTAGTTGAACTTAGAGCAAATCTACTTCCACTTCTATATGGCAACTCTTAAAATACATGAAGACACCTATCATGTCACAATCTGTCTTTAGACTAAACATTCTCCGTAATTCTTTAAACTTATTTTGTAAGATTTAAAAAGTCTTGCCCTGGCTGGTGTGGCTCAGTGGATTGAGTGCTGGCCTGCAAACCAAAGGGTTGCCGGTTCAATTCCTAGTCAGGGCACATTCCTGGGTTGCAGGCCCAGGTCCCCTGTTGGGAGCATATGAGAAGCAACTACACATTGATGTTTCTCTCTCTCTCCCCCCCTTCCCCTCTCTCTAAAAATAAGCCTATTTTTTTAAAAAAAGTTCTCTGTAGTTTGTCTTCTATACATGCTATCATAATTATTCTTCTAAGTTATATTCATTCTATTCAAGTATTTGGGTTCCTTTTTCAAATTACATTTTTTCAAAAACACTTTTTGACATTAAAAAATGATGCATCATAACAACTTATTTCCTAACTGAACATCCAGCTTTAAATTTTTCACAACTACAAGTAATGTGGTTGGGTATCAATGTATTAGATGACTTACTTATATTGTAATCCCTGAAAAATATTACTGAGTGAAAATGGGAGAAAAGATTTTAAGGATTTAGTTACATACTGTTAAACTGCCTTTCATAAGGGTAATATTAACTCACAGTGTCACTGCATTGCATAAGAATGCCGTTTCCAGAGCACTGTTAGAAATGCTAGGTGTAATGGCAAGCTAAAAAACTTTTTTGGGTGGCAGAAGGGATCAGCATAGGTTTTTGTTTTATGTTCAGAAACATGAACGCCAACTGACATATTGTATCAGCTCTTACAAATGTCCCATTTCTGTGGGGTTAACTAAATTGGCAGGAAAAACAAGCCTATAAGCAGAGTACCAATGCTAATCCATGTGTACCCACCACTGAAAGGTGTTTTTCCCAAATATTTTATTTTAGAATAGTTAAAAGAGACAGTTTCCATATCCCCCTCCCCATTTCCTCTACCGTTAATTATTACTAAGGTACATTTTTTGTGACTATGGAACCAACACTGGCACATAACTATTAACTAAACTTGACACTTTAGAGTTCAATAGCTTTGCCCTAATTTTTTTTTTTAAGGTTCTAGGATACATTATATTTAGTTATTATGTCTCCTTAAGCTCCTTGCAGCTATGATAATTTCTCTGACTTTCCTCGTACTTGGTGACCCTGACAGTTTGGGGGTCAGGTATTTTTGTAGAATGTCCTTCAAATTTGGTATGTTTGATATTTCTCATAGTTAAACTCAGGTTATGGGTTTTTGGGAAGAAGACCCCACAGGTCCAGTGCCCTTTGCATTACATTATATCAAGGGTACACGCAGTAAACATGACTCTTCAGTAATGATGTTACCCTCAATCACCTGACTGAGTTAATGTTTGTCAAGTTTCTTAAAGTTATTTCCCCCACCCCCCATACTCCACTTTTTGAAAGCAAGTCACAAAGGGGTGGGAAATTAAACCTCCTTGGGGCAAATTATTTTACATTTTTCTGTATGGGAGAGCTGTCTCTTTTTCATTTATTTACTTAATCTTTTATTTACTCAGCATGAAGACTCAGAAATATTTATTTTATAGTTTGGATTACAACCCAGCACAATAAATAAACAATTTCCCCATTTACAATAAATAAATGTTATTTACTTACTCAAATTGTTCCAGCTTTGGCCACTGGAAGCTCTTTCAGGATGGTTCTAAGTCCCTTTGGTATACCCCCATCACTCTGGTTTTTAAGCACCTCTTTACTTTCTGGTTCTACAAGACGTTAATCAGCCATTTCTCCAAAGGGCTGTGATTTGTTTCATTGAAAAATGGTGTTTAGAGAAAGAGATCTGGGTATTCGATGTGCTTGTTGCTACTGGAGTGTCACTGATTCTAGATTCTAGGCTTTCTTAGTAGATAGCTAACTGGTAAATATGATTTTAATGATTAAAAACATTTAAAATATTAACTACTTTGATTTTTATTTCTTTTACTACTATCAAGAGAGGACAAATTCTATGTTTATTTACAAGCAATTTTCTATTCTGTAAAATATCTATATTTTGTATTTGTCCATCTGTCTTCCAATATCTTTGGTTTAGTCTCCGGCATGTGTATAATAAAGATGTTTATCATTTAATGCCTATAATTTCAGTAAATATTTTCTCTCAACTTGTTTTATGTCTTTATTACTGCTTTACTCTTGGCCTTCTCATATTTTTTAAGAGAATTTCCTGACCCTTCACTCTCTTTACTAATTCTAATTGTGCTTTGTCATTCTAACAAGCAAGGAAAAAATGGCTGTGGTGGTGATGTTGCCTGAGAAAGGACATACTTTTCTATACTTAAGAAACCAAAAACACTATACATATTTGTAAAACACTGGTATGGGTTTCCATACTAATATAACTTTGGCTTTTAACAACAGTATCTCTAAGAGCATTTGAACTGTACAACAATGGGCACATTGTAGTCACCTTAAAAACAAAACAAAGAAATAAAACTTGGACAACAAATAGTTTGTTAAATTCTAAATATTTGACTTACAAGTCCTGACTCTAGGATAATTGTGAGCCAAAAGAAATCGCTCGACCCAGTTTTCCATATTCTGTAGGACCCAGCTGTGCGCCAGTTTATTTCGGGGTGTCTGCACTGCCAGCCAATCCAGACACTGAGAAGGATTGTATTCAATTACCTACAAATAAAACACACAAGAACAGATTACAAGGCCAACTGAATGAGCAGTTACTTTTTAACTTACTTTTGGTATATGCCATTAAACATTTAAAAGGCAAAATAGTTTTTTGAAAACTAAAGCCAAAAAAAGTTCCAATCATGATTTTTCCCATTTCTAAAGCTACTTACTTTAATCAACAGGAAATGTTCAAAACATCTGTCATTAGTTTACAAAATAAATTCAAAATAATTAAGAAATCTAACTTAAGACCAATAAGAGAAGCCAATGACTTTTAGGCCTAAGTTTGCAAATTAATTTAAAAGTACTTTTAATTCTTTAAAATTTCTCATCTTTACTTTTATTATGGTTTGCCCAATCTACTGTAAGTAAGGATGAAAACCAGTTCACTGCACCACTGGGGAGATTTTTTTTTTCATCGGAAAATGGAATCTTAGGAATCTAGAGTAGGGGTTGGAAAACCGTAACTTGTGGGCCACATTCAGTGGTTGCCTGTTTTTAGGTTTTATTGGAACACAACCATATCTAGTCATTTATGTATTGCTCATGGCTGGTTTTATGCTAAAGCAGAAGCTAAATGGTTTCAACAGAGCCTAAAGTACTTACTATCTGGCCAGGCAGAGAAAAAGTTTACTGACCCCTGTCTAGAGAATGGGCTTTTCCAACACTAAGGACAAATTTTATGACCTCAGCAGTAACTGTGGAGGAAAGGAAGTGGCTGGTGCTTTCTCTACCATTTCTATCAACTGCTGAGAACACTTCATTTGTATTTCTAGGGCTTCTGACACTCTATATAATTTTTTCTTTTTGATGGTAGAGAAATGAGAACCTTGGATTGGCTGAAGGCTGTTCATGACTCTAGGAAAATGTCTTTAAAAATCAGGGAGACTAGACAAAATCTCCTTTCCCCGCAGACCTTCTGACTAAAGCATCTTTCCTTCCCTCACCCGGTAACTCACTAAACCCATTTTGGGTTGCTCAAATAAGAAGAAACTGATACTTAACACTTTTTGTACCGCTCACGAGTTTTCTTGTGTTTCGCGCTCCATCTGTTAAGGACCGCATCACGAGATAATTTAATTAACGTGCAGTTTGCCCCAAAACCTGCGGTCCCTGGCATATGTCTTAGAGATTTCTATGTGGTACGAAATGTGTTAATATGGTAGTGACTGTATTCGACAAATAAAATCCTCAAAAAATAAATACTGAAACATTAGCTACAAAACTTACCTCCCATATCCTCTGCAGAATGTAAGATGCAAATGGAGGCATTCCTGGAGGTCCACCAGCAAACTCCATTAGCATAGTCAACAATTTAAAGAAAGGATTGGCTGCCTGTAAGAGACATACAAGACTGTGTATTTAGATATATTTGAACCCATCTCTATCAGCAGAAAATAAACATGTCTAACTCTTGTATACAATACATTTAAATTTGTTGTGTTATATTTGCAGAGCTCAGTACTCCTGCATATGAACTTAAAACAGCAGGGTCAGGCCCTGGCCGGTGTGGCTCAGTTGGCTGGAGCATTATCCTATAAACTGAAAGGTCATGGGTTTGGTTCCCATTCAGGGCACATACTGGGTTGCAGGTTCAGTCCCTGGTAGGGACATGTGTGGAAGGCAGTTGCTTTCACATGTGTGAAAATCGATGTTTTTCTCTCACACTGATGTTTTTCTCTCTCCCTCCCTCCCACTCCCTCTCTCTAAAATCAGTAAGCATGTCCTTAGGTGAGGATAAAAAGAAAGAAAAAGAAAGAAAAAGAAGGATCAGCTGGGAATAAAAAGTCAATTGCATGGGAACCACATGTAACAGGAAACATGTAGTCTTCTGAATTAATTTGGCAAACAAAATTCAAAATTCAAATGAGACAACCATGTTTATAGAAAAATTTAGATTAAAAGTTCCCTGTAGCAACCTTTGGTCTCAGATATAATTTGTATTAATATTTGACATATATTAACAAAACAACTATAACATTTCCATTTTACAAAAATATTTTTGTACACTACTTTATTCCATTTAAAAAATATACTTCCCACCTACCCAGTATTCTGGTTAGTCTATTTCTTTCTCAGGCATAATTATATGCTTAAAACCAAATAACACTAAAGTTCAGTATCTAAGTGGGATTCATATGTTGAACTTACATGTAAATTTATATTTAATTGAGAAAATTACATCTGTGATAAGACAGGAAGCGTTAACTCAGTTTACTCAGGTTACACACTTAAAAACAGGTTATGTTATGGGGAAACTGTGATAAATATTTTCAAGGACAATTTCAAAGGTTCATTTGAAAGCACTGTCAATACTGGTAGTAGTTTTTAAAAACACGAGTTAATAAATTTCTGCATACCTCAGGAGTCAGTTTTGCTATTGATGTGAAAAGCATAGATACAATCTAAAAGAGAAAAAGGAGAATTTCAGAATATTCTTTTTAAAATTAGTAAAAAATTTTAAGACTGTTTTTTCAGCACTTACATGTTCTGCAAGTCGATTATTGTATCGACACAGGCTAAAAATCAGATTACAAGTTTGTCTTATATTGATGCCATCACGAATGTGTTGAAACAAGAAGGGAAATCCCTGTTAAAAGCAAAAGTTTCTCATTTAATAACTGTTGTTATTATTTTTGTGATTACCAAATGGTCTGATATGGAGTAGGTATTACCTTTCCTCCTGTTAATGCTGCCATGTCAGTCTGTGATAATGTCAAATGCCTAAAAGAAAACATTAGTAGAAATTAAGTTTTTCTTACCTCTGTACTACTTTGTAGCTATTTGCTTCATGACACACATCAAAATTGTCAATTCAGTTATAACTATACCAAGAGACCACCATAAAATGATTCTGAACTATCTGCTAGCTACACTTGCTTGCTAGAGATATTTTAGAAAATTTTTCAAGATTCCAAAATTGGTATCTAAAAGCTCAAATCCAATTTATTTCCATTTTATTAATGTTATATTTTGTTATAATACTAAGATAGGTTTAATTTAGATAGCTTTTTCTGAAATGAGAACCTTCAAAACAAAATGAACTTAAAAGAAATACTTGAAAGTTTCACTTCCCAGTTTAAAACTATTACATATGTCTTTTAAACTTACAGAAAATTTTAGTACAAAAACAGAAATAGTGTAAGTATTCCGTCACTCAGCTTCAAATTACCAAATTCACGGCCAGTCAGATTTCATTTGTACCTCCTATTCACTCAATATGGACTATTCTGAAGCAATTACAGATATTTTATCATTTAATCCATAAATCTCAATACATATCACTAACAGATATTTTTAAATACATAACCACACTCCCATTATTCATACCCAAAGTTAATCAACAATTCCTATCACACAGTATCCAGTTTCTAAAAAAAAGTTTTTATCCTTAATTTGTTTGAATCACAATCCAAATAAAGTCCTCTGTTGCAATTGGTTGAAATTATCTTTCAAATCTCTTTTAGACTGCTGGTTTCGCCTGATTTTTTTTTTAAATTTATTTATTTTTTAATTGTTCAAGTACAGTTTTCTGCCTTTTTGATTTTGTTTTTATCTTACAATTTAGAAAGCAGGCGGTTTGTCCTATAGAACTTCCCACATTTCCATTTTGCTGAATGTACCCTGTGGTGGTGTTTTAAGATGTTCCCTTGTCCCCATATTTCCTGTAAACTGTTAGATCTGGAGACTTGATCAAATCTAGGTTTGGTTTTTTAATTAAGAATACTTTAGTGGTGGTATGGATTTCTCCAGGGGGCACATAATTAAAAGCTGCCTCACTTTTTGTAATGTTTTCAGCCAATGACTATCATTTCCTAGATCCAATATTTCATTTGGGATGTAAAATATTGATATTGATATTCTAATTCCAGCACTACTTGCTTATTTATTAGCTCAAATACCTCTGTGACGATAAACTTCCTGTCACTTACCATTTGGTTACCACACGATAATAATTCTTGCAGGTAAAGATAAATGCTTAATATCATTCCTTTATTAACATTTCCAAAATTATGATTGGCTTCCTAATATACCACACAAAAGCCTATCAGTAAGCTTTTAAAAAACTTTTCTTTTTAGATATTATGAACTAATGGATTTAAACATGTGTGATGTATTTTAGTCCACTTGCTATTATTATTGATGCTCAGGTTGTCCAACCTATGACCAGCACACATCTCTCTAAATTGGCTCTTATAACATGACCTAGGTAGGCTTTGATAGCCTCTTTGTTCTCCAAGGTGACAAAACATTCCCAGCTTCCCATTCATTTCTTGCCGAAGACTGAAATTGGCCATATTTCCAAGGAACCATAACTTTTTTCAGTGGAAAAAGGTACCTAGAGACTACAAACTAGATGCTAAGGGCATTCATGGGTTCTGAGGTGCCCTTGGATTTCTAGGCCTTTTCAGAAAATGGAGGTACATAATACACGTTTTGTTCACCTAAGATAAAAATACACCATAAGTGTTACTGAAATTTCCAAATTCAGTTTTAAAGTTATGTAAAAACCCTTTTATTTTATATTTGTATTTTTTCTAATGACATTAATAATTACTTGCTGTTCTATAACAAAAAAATTTGGAATAATAATTTTAAAACCACTTATGATAATTTTACAATTCTTTTTGTCCTCTAGGTACCTCCCACTAGCAATTTATAGTTAAATTAATGTACTCTAAGGTTACTTTAATCAATCCTTCTCTGTGGCTATAATGCCAGCTCAATACCATAGTTAGGTTAATTTATTTCAGTCTGCTTTTGATTTTTAGGGATTGCATTTAATTAATAATTACATTAAACATTTACATGATTCCAAAGTTAAAACTAAAAAATAAAATAACGTATATTCAAATAAGCCAAACTTTCATTCCTTTCCCATCCAGCCTATTTTCCCTCCCCCAACCAAGGGAAACTATTTTTTTTTTGTTTTTGATTTAGTCTTCAAATGAAAAATAATACAATCAATTCTTATTTGTAGTGCTTATGTGCTACCAAGTGCGGCAAACACCAAATTAGTTAATACTCAATCATTGCTTATAGGGTAAATACAGGGTTAGGTTCCTGTAAGCCTCTGGTCAAATTTCCATCAACCAATAGATACATTACTCTTTTAAATTTAATACATCATTGACTCATCAGCATTCAACTCACAGCAAACAGCATCATAGCTTATACCTGAATACTATGTAACACATACATTTTCTTCCAAAGGCACATTATGGCCTTCTGGAGCTAAGAAACACTAGACAGCACTTAGTGTTATGCTTGGGGGCCATTTTAAACAGCCAACAAAAAGCAGAAATTTGAAAAACTGGCATATCTGTGAAAAGGACATTGTTTACAATATGAAAACTAAATTTTTCCCTAAATTTATTTGCTTTGTTCCAAGAATGGAAGCAAGAATGCAAAATGTCACCATAATTGACCTCGCCTGGGACAGAGTACAACAGGCAACTAAAAATTTCACCCCGCTCTGTACATGTAATTTTTGCAGTCCATAAATGACTGCAAAAGCACCTTCAGTACTGACTTTAGGATTACAAAAAAATTTAGCTAGCAGGCAAATCTGCAAACAGGATCTATGAGGACACATTCTCTCTTATAGCCTCCCCTTTCTTAAAAAGTAAATTATATATACTTTCTCCACCTTGCTTTTTTGACTTAGTAATATTTATCCTAAAAATTCCTCTAAGGTAGTACAGATAATATTCCATGCTCCCTTTGTTTAGCTATTGAGTACTCTATTGAGTGGATGCCCTGGTTTTTCAAGTAGCCCCTTCTAGGTGGACATCTCCAGTCTTTTGTTATTGTAAACACTCCTGTAATAAACAACAATGCATATATATCTTTCTATATTTGGGGAATAGATTCTTAGAAGTGAAACTGCTATGTTAAAGGATGAATACACATATAATTTGGCTAGATACTTCACTGTATATATTTCTAACATGACCCAGGTAAAGTATGAGTTTGGTACAAAGGACTGAAATACTTAAGCTACAAGAGTTGGTAAACTGTGGTGTTATTTAAAAGGAGTTAAATAACAAGAGTTATTGAGTTAACAGTGGTAAAACAATCATGTAAAAAAGTACAAAACTGAACATGCTATATGCATCTTGAATGTTGACGCATTTCACCTTTCTGAGCGAGACTGTTCAACCAAAAGAGCAACTAAAGCTATCATTTTTTCAAGAGCAGCTGGCCTGTATTTTTCTTCTGCCAGAGAGAGAATATCTTCTTCCTCTTCTTCTTCTTCCCCTTCTTCCTCTGACAATACTTCAACTTGAGGCTAGAGCAGAACAAAATCCAATTTTAACATTATATTAGTGTTTAATGCTTTATTGAGAGCACACAGCCTGACTGTTTTATATAACTACCCAGGACAGACAGTGGCAGGACCATGTATCATAAAAAACAGCCACTCAAAGTCTAACCTTAACTGTAAAGTCTAAACCACATTCAGGACAATTTTAGAACTAATAGGCAGAAATGTAAAGAGCAATAATTCTCCATTCTGTAATTATTTATGTTACCTAACAATAACTCTCTTACTAATTTCTTTTTTTCTTATAGGCAAGCCCCTTTGAACATAAATCAGGATCAAAATTTATGCATATGATAAAACAGTATTTCCTAGTTAATAAAATTACCACTTAAACAAATTAAGGCATCCTTATTTGTAGTTGTCAAATAATCCAAATAGTAGGTATTTCAAAGAGATATTCATTTGGGCTTTGAAATGCAAGAGACTAAAATGGTTTTATGATCTAACAAAGTAAAAGAAAAGCAGTCTGAACAAGTAGCCATATAGGTTAGAGTTACACAACACTCCGTATTCTGAAAAGCATTATAGGATAGTGATTACTAGTTTAAATCAGGACTCTGACCAAGGATCAAAGCCCAACTCACTGTGATCTAAAACAAGTTAATGTCTTTATGCCTCAATTTCATCTATAAAATGGAAATAACAAAAGTATTTACCTCTCTTAGGGTTGCAAAAAGGATTAAACTCACAGCAAATAGTACCATAGCTCATGCCTAAATGAAGCTTATCTAACACATGTATATTCTCCCTGACATATATTAGGATCTTCTGGAGCTTAGGAACACTAGAGAGCACTTAGCATTATGCTAAGTGCAAATAGAGCATTCAATCCAATGTGGTCATTACAAAGAAAACAAAATTCACATAATGCTTTAATATATGAATAGGCCTGCTACTTAAATTTTTGAAGGACTCTGACAAACTCAATAGCAAAGGACTTAAAAAATATGGGCAACATAAATGTTCACCAAAATGACCTGCTAATGATAGAATCCAAAAGCAGGCGGTGGCCATTTTTACCTAAATTTATTTGCTGTGTTCCAGGAAATTTACCAGTGAAATTTATTACTTGTTTCTTTTCTTGCTGCATACATTAAAAGTATCAATCAAACTTACACCCTTAAAATTATTTAATATCAGTGCCAGAAGAGACTTTAAAGGGTTCTAATATTTAATGATTTTCCATGATACAAATTTGTAAACTTCTCTTCTAAATCCCTAAAATAAGACAGAATCGTACTTACATTTTCAGGCCCTTTGGTTCCCATGTAAAAATGTACCATTGTAGATATGGCTTGCAATGAAAGCAAAAACTGGCTCTAAAAATAAAAATATTGATTTAAAAATAATATTAAAAACAAGTTTTAAATATTGAAAATAGGCACATAATATCAGAAATAGACAAGATACAGCCTCACCTCTTCTTCACCCATTTTGGCAAATTCATAAAGAAAGGCAAAATACTCTGTAAGATGTTTACTATGGGGTTTTACACCATGTTCCATAATTAATAACAGAGTTCTCACAAATCGAGTGACACATGAACGACCACCAATATCTTCTACTGAGGCATCCATATCATCCGACCTGAAAACACAATTTAATAAATCATAAATAAAGTATGAAGTCTGGAGGAGACAGATACTCTGGGAGAATTGTTTCGAAAAACCTGAATTTATCTCTTTCACTTTTGTAATAATAAATACCATTAACAACAATGTAAGTAGTTCAATTCTAATAATTGTGTCTGGCTAAATCAATCCAAACAAAAGATGGAGTCATTTGTAGAGGATTTTAAAGATGCGCTTAATACAAAATAAAATAAAAAGTGGAAACTTTTTATTTCAACAGAAATCTTCTTGGTTTGTATTATAATAGATTACTTTTAAATAAAAGAACTTAAATATGTCATTGTGGATATTTAAAAATATTTTGGCCCTGACTGGTGTGGCTCAGTTGGGCATCATCCCACAAAGCAAAAGGCTGCTGGTTTCTTTCCCGCTCAGGGCACATGTCCTGACTGTGGGTTTGGTCCCAAGTTAGGGTGCATACGAGAGGCAACCTATGGATGTTTTTCTCCCTCTCTTTCTCCCTCCCTTCCCCTCACTCTAAAAATAAATAAATTAAAAAAACATTTTTTAGGCAGATCATTAAAAAGCTTAAAAATAAAATGTTCAAGAGATAACTTCTTACCCATCCTCCATTCCTGGCTGTAGATAGAGATGAGCGTGCACAGGTCTAAGTCTTTGAATCACATGGATACACAAACGCTGAAACATCTATAAATGAAAAGAATTAACAAACCAAGAGTCACATCAGATACTGAAAAATTAACACGATTCAAAAAATTCTCTGCCATCCATTTACATTTTGCCCACAGATTAAATCTTTTGACATTCTGAAGCTTTCATGGAGTCCCAACTATAAAGACTGAAGATATAAGACAAAGTTAGCCTGAAAAACAATATTCAGTTTTATAGTCGGGAAAAACAAAAAGAAACAATACATTTCAAGAATAGAGACTACAAAAAACAAAGCTTCATAAAATTCTCTTAACTAGTAGAGATACTTTAAATAAGATATAAAAATGGCCAATAAACACATGAAAACATGTTTAATGTCATTAATTATTAGGGGAATACAAACCAGAAGCAAAATGAGATACTACTTTATACTCATGAGAATGGCTAAAATAAAAGACAGTAAAAAAATGTTAAAGTAGATGTAGTGAAACTGGAACCATCATAGACTGCTGGTGGGAATATAAACTGATGTAGAACCTATGAAAAACAGTTTGGTAGTTCCTAAAATTGTTAAACATAAAGTGACAATATGACCCAGGTATTCTACTCCTAGGTACATAACAAAATAAAATTGAAAACCTATGTCCATAGAAGTATTTGAACATAAATGTTCATTGCACCATTATTCAAAATAGCCAAAAAGTAGAAACATCCCAACTGTTCATCAATTGCTGAATGAATAAACAAAATTTGAAATATCCATTTAATGGAATATTATTTGGCAATGAAAAGAAGTGAAGTACAGATACATGATAC
This sequence comes from Micronycteris hirsuta, assembly GCA_004026765.1. Classification (NCBI taxonomy): domain Eukaryota; kingdom Metazoa; phylum Chordata; class Mammalia; order Chiroptera; family Phyllostomidae; genus Micronycteris; species Micronycteris hirsuta. The sequence continues at coordinate 27,236 of PVJI01013935.1, read as the reverse complement.
AACATGGATAAATCTTGGAAACATTGTTAAATCAAAGAAGTCAGTTACAAAAGACCATATACTATACGTTTCCATTTATACGAAATGGTCAGAATAAGCAAATCTATACAAAGATCAAGTAGATTAGTGGTTGCCAGTGGCTGGCGAGAAGAGACAGGATAAAATGCAGAGTGACTGCTAATAGGTATGGGGTTTCTTTTTGAAATGTTATAAAATCAGATAGATGATGGTTGCACAAGATTGGAAACCTATTAAAAAGCACTAAATTTTACTCTTGGAAAGGTTTGGGTGAATTTCATAACATAAAAACTATATCTCAATAACAAATGTGACATATTTCAGATAAAATTTTTGGTTTTGTGTCATAAATGAATATAAAGTAGTATTAAGACTTTCCTTGTCTAATTTTTCAATTAGCAAAACAAATATTCATGTGACAGCTCAGAACTTGTTACAGAAATGAGTTCTAAACTACTCATTTCATTCCCCATGGTTAGAATATCTAAGGATCTGAAAAAGAATCAGTACAACTCATAAAGCAGACAGGAGGATATGAGAGAAAAAGTGGTTATAGCTACCTTCCTATCACCAGGACATGAGAATAATTTAAATCACTTGATTGAAATAACATCTAATTTGGTCAAAAAAGGCTGGTGAAAACAATAGAAAAATGACTTTTATGGTAAGAGGCTAATCTTTCCAAACTACCATAACAGGTGGATTAAGACATAGTGTCAGGCAATTTTAGAATTAACTTTAAAGCCATTTCTTTTTCAAATAAATTTTTTCTTACCTGTCTCACAATTTGATTAGGGCACTTAATTAATATCTGCATTGGCCACCAGTCATCATCAGCCATTCGGTCCAAAAACCACTATAAAAAACCAGTGTGATTTTTAACATTTAACCAATTCTTGTTGGGATAAAAATCACATAAAGATTTTACTTCTTATCAATGTTTCAGTTATTTTAAGTTCTAACCAAAAAAGATTTTTCAATTGTTAGAAAGTCCAAAATCTGAAATGCCTATAAGTCATAATCAGGATTACTTTATTACATAATTCCATGGATGCCACTTACATCACCGTGCACAACCTGCACGATGGCAACATGCAGTCCTTACAATAAAATGAATACAGTTTTTCTCTTAGTTCGCATAAATGTCATACTATAGAATCTTTTGTTTTTATTGTCATGATCAGAGTATGATTCATTTTCTTTATGTTTAAAAACATATTATGTTCTTTTGATAACAAAAAACATGCTTCATTACCGAAACTAAGAACAATTTTCCATTGATTTCAATGTATCTATTAATCACACATTTAGCTCTTCTATTGAATTGTACTGCCATTTATACATACAATTAATGAAAACTGTAGAAACTTTTAACTCCTTGACAGAGTTCCAGAAGCAAATCTTTAGTAAAAAAACTAAAGTAAAAAATTTATTAAAAAATCAAAACAAAACAAAATGTGACCTAATCAATCAACCCTCCAGATCTATGAAACACCTTAAAAATCGTAAGTGGAAGGGGAATAGAGAAACATGTTAAATAACGCCAGGAGGATGCAATCAGTCAACGCCAACCATGTGGAAAATCCTACACAACAAATGACAAAGGGGCAAGAAAGAAAAAAAAGTAACGTAATAGATAAAAGAAGATTTAAGAAACAAAAGCAAAATGTGGACTTTGTTTGAATATTCATTTAAACACGCTACTGAAAAGCACATTCTTTAGACAAGAGAAAACTGAACATGGAATGGGTACTGGATATAAAAGAATTGGTTCTAATTTTACTAGGAGTGAATGGAATCATGTTACATACATATTTTTAAAGTTGTTTATTAGAGATACATACTGAGCATTTATGGATGCATGATATGGTATCTGCATTTGCTTTAAGATATTTCAGCTGACAAAAGATGGGGGCAAAAATGTATTAAAAAAAAGAATGTTATCTTTACATGAAATTGGGCGTAGGTACATATATCTTACTACTTTTGTACATGTTTTGAAATGTTCATTATTAAGTTTTGAAAATTTAAGCCTTTGTGTTTGCAAGTTATAGTAATCAGATTCTCCTATGTCATCACTACAAAGTATAATTAGATGACCTTTTATTTTTTTTTAAGATTTTATTTATTTATTTTTAGAAAGAGGAGAAGGGAGGGAGAAAGAGAGGGAGAAATAGCAATGTATGGTTGCCTCTCACATGGCCCCCACCGGGGACCCGGCCTGCAACCCAGGCACGCGCCCCGACCGGGAATTGAACCGGGACCCTCTGGTTCCCAGCCCGCGCTCAATCCACTGAGCTACACCAGCCGGGGTAGATGACCTTCTATATAAGAAAAAATGTTCAACTAATTTCATCTCTATTGCATACTATGCTATCTCCTGCCTCTTAAAAATTTTGTAAGCAAATCAAACATTATAAATGATATTAAGATGGCAATATGGTCAAGTGATCATTATCTGTGTGTAATTATCCTTAGGGATGTCTCTCTCTTATTATGCAATATGGGAATAGATAATATTGAACATAAACTGATCTACTGGGACACATGTATATTTTTCTCAGAGTGGGAGGGGAGATAAACATTTTAAGTATTCTATTAACATTCAAGAGTGGTCAAGAAATATCTAGGGCTTCTGGCCAAGATGGAGGCGTAGGTAGACACACTGTGCCTTCTCCCACAACCAAAAGAGGAAAAACAACAATTTAAAAAACAAAAACAGCCAAATCTGACAGAAAATCCAACTGAGTGGAAGTCTGACAACCAAGGAGTTAAAGACTTGTTCATCCAGATCGGTAAGCAGGGTGGAGCCAGGCAGAGAGCACAACAAGCACCATTTTTCTCTCAGGCCCCACCCCCATAGGCAACATCACAACACAACAATGTGGGTTGCCCTGCCCTGGTGAACACCTAAGGCTCCGCCCCATAAAGTAATAGGTGCTCTGAGGGGGGGAAAAAAAAAAAAAAGGGCCCAAATGAAAGAACAGATAAAAGCTCCAGAAAAAATTCAAGTAAGTGACGATGAAATAGCCAACTTATCAGATGCACAGCTCAAAACACTGGTAATCAGGATGTGCACAAAACTGGATAAAAGTTGGTCGCAATTAGTTGAACAAATGAAGGATACACTAAAGGAAATGAGGGGAAATGTGCAGGCAACCAATAGGGATGGGAAGGAAACTGGGACTCAAATCAACTGAGTGGACCAGAAGAAAGAAAAAAACATCCAACCAGAAAAGAATGAAGAAACAAGAATTCAAAAAACATGGAGAAGCTTAGGAACCTCCAGGACATCTTTAAATGTCCCAACATCTGAGTCATAGGGGTGCCAGAAGGAGAAGAGGAAGAACAACAAATTGAAAACTTATTTGAACAAATGACGAAGGAGAACTTCCCCAAGCTGGTGAAGGAAACAGACTTCTAGGATGTCCAGGAAGCTCAGAGTCCCAAAGAAGTTGGACCCAAAAAGGAACACACCAAGACACATCATAATGACATTACCCAAGATTAAAAATAAGGAGAGAATCTTAGAAGCAGCAAGAGAAAAGGAGACAGTTATCTACAAAGGAACTCCCATAAGACTGTCAGCTGATTTCTCAAAAGAGACCTTTCAGGCAAAAAGGGGCTGGAAATAAGTATACCAAGTCATGAAAGACAAGAGCCTACATCCAAAAATACTCTATCCAGCAAAGCTTTCATTTAGAATGGAAGGGCAGATAAAGTGCTTCTCAGATAAGACCAAGTTCAAGGAGTTCATCATCACCCAACCTTTATTATATGAAATGTTAAAGGGATTTATATAAGGCATGGAGGGATATCAACAGGGAATGGGAGGGGGAGAGAAGAGGAAAAAAGTACAGGGAATAAGTAGCATAAATGGTAGGTAGAAAACAGACAGGGGGCGTTAAGAATAGTATAGGAAATGCAGAAGCCAAAGAACTTACGTGTATAACGCATGGACAAAAACTAAAGGGCAGGGAAGGGGGGGTGTGAGGCAGAGGGGAATAAAGGGGGGGAAATGGGATAACTGTAATAGCATAATCAACAAAATTTTTAAAAGAGTGGCCAAGAAATTATCTATTAGTCTTTGAATTTTCTATACTTTTTCCTTCTAATACACGGTGAGAGGAACCCAAGGATTTTTTTTTTTGTATTTGTTTATTTTCAGAGACAGGAGAAGGGAGAGAGAAAGAGCAATGTATGGTTGCCTCTCACATGGTCCTCACCAGGGACCTGGCCCGCAACCCAGGCACGTGCCCCGACTGGGAATCGAACCGGGACCCTCGGGTTCCCAGCCCACGCTCAATCCACTGAGCTACATCAGCCGGGTGCCCAAGGATTTTTAAATAACTTAAAAATCAATTATGTAACCAGTATAATAGATTTGACACATAAACTATAACTTTCTCTCAGCTATCAAGTAATTTTAGGAACAACTCAAACTGGGCTCCCTATGATTTGATAGATAAAAGAATTTTGCTGTAGCATGTAAGTTAAGAAAACATAACAAAAAAGTGAATTATTCAACTCACCTCACAAGCTGCTTGACTATTATTAAACTGTTTGGTCAACAGTTCAATCCACTGAAGCATTGTGGGCTAAAAAAAAGAAGAAGAAGTAGTAGTCAAGGCATAAGGACTTCTCAGCTAAAGACAATAAAAACCAAAAGATAACAACTCACAAAAATGCACAAACTAAAATACATACCTTTTCTTTTGAATGAATAAATGTCTCTAGAACAAAGGAAGTACTTAACTGTAAAAAAGAAGATAAAATTAAGCAAAAAACTATTAATTATTTTAAAGTAGTCAATTTTGAAAAAATTATCAAAGGCTTATATATTACCTTTGCAGTCATTAGGGATACAGCTTTAGGATCTGGTAATGTACTGGGAATACAACTACACAACTGCCACATAAACCTAGAATTTAAAAATAGTAAGTTGAAATTCTTACAGAGAATAACTGAAATGTGTAACAAAGCAAGGGTAAATGGGGGATAAATGGTAACAGAAGGGGATTTGACTTTGGGTGGTGAACACACAGTACATTATACAGATGATTTATTATAGAAAAGTACACCTGAATCCTATATAATTGTATTAACCAATGTCACGTCACCCTAATAAATTCAACAAAAATTTTAAAAACTCTATTACTAAATTTACCATACTTACCCAAAATACGTATGTTCAAAGATATTTTTGTCTTGAAGAAACTGCATGTTATCATGCCAAATCCACTGAAGAAAAAAAATGTTAACATCAGATACCAGAAACCATTTGCTTCATTACATTTTACCAATATTTTAGAAACCAAAACACATAAATCCCCAAAATACATAAACTTAAAATTCACATTGATTTTTTTCCAGATATATGGAACATGAAAGTACTATAAGATACTAATCCTGCACCAATTTATCATTATATATCTGGCTACCTCAAGTGATTATAATCTTTAAGAAATGTATTTATAAAGTAGGAACTCTGAAATCCCATCTGTTTGAAGAACAAATATATAAATGAATAAAACTATGTCATATTACATATTAAGAATAGGTTATGAGAGAAAGTATGTTTAATAACTGGCAAAATAAAAAACTTTAATTCAGGTGCCAGACCTATATGTGAGGTGATTTCCCTGTTCACTCTATAAAAATCATGAAAAATAACTGTTTCTGACATTAGTCCTATACAATTGCTTTGCTATCTTTAGTTTGTATGTTCCTTCATCAGGTTTCATAATCACATCTATTAGGACGTCTGCTCTACATTATATTTAGAAAATCACAACTGCTCATTAAATGGCCTTGCTTCGGAGTTCTTAGTCCCCTAGCATTTCCAGGCATACAGCTTTCTATAAAGCTGTAGCCACAGGGGGAGTTTGACAGCATTCACCTTCCCAACAGAGCACCTTTTCACAGCAACTGAGCCCTATTCCAAGTTTCTTGCTTTTAGCTAGGAACTGTCTCCTTTCTGCTACAAGACCTGAACCTTTGCTTTGGCCACCAGTATCTGCTTTGGACCTAAAGCCTGGTAGTCCCATGATTTTCATGAGACTTACTGCATTTAATTGTGTTCCATTTCTGTTCTACAGAAATATTCATCTTGTTTTTTGATTGTCCTTTTTGTGTTATTTCAATACAATGTATGTGGAGCCAACTGCGTGTGTCTTAGTGTGAAACTACTGCATGACACTGATCCAAAAGAACCTTCCTAAGTGTTTTCTATATACCCGTCCAACTTCATCTTGGATCATTCTTCCTTGCACTTATTTATCACCACAGCCACAGAGGTCACCTTTCAGCCCCTAACACATGCCTATTAGCTCTATTCTTCCCTCAGGAAACTATACAGAATGTTCTCTTTGTCTGAAGTACTCTTCACATGATTAACTCCTCACTAACTTTCAAGTCAAACTAGAAGGACACATTTCCTGATCACCTTCCCCAGTATTCCCAATTCAACTACCCTTTGTGAGCACTCTACTTGTTTTATCCATAATTGTCACTACCATTTATAATGTCTGTTTACTTATTTTATGGTTCTAAAATTTCCTATTTACCTTCTGGGGAAGTATGCTACTAGCTATATTTTTCTTTAACTATATTTTATTGATTATGCTGTTACAGTTGTCCCACTCTTCCCTCCCTTCTTGCCCCCCGTCCCCATAACTCCCGCGCTTTCCCCACCCTTTAGTTTTGTCCATAGGTCATACACATAAGTCCTTCTGCTTCTGCACTTCCTATACTATCCTTAACCTCCCCCTGTCTGTTGTCTACCTCCCATTTATGCTACTTGTTCTGTACCCCGTTCCCACCCTCTCTCCCTACCAGTCCCCTGTTGATATTCCTCCGTACCTTATGTAACTCCCTTTAACATTTCATACAATAAAGGCTGGGTGGTAATGAACTTCTTGAATGTGACCTTATCTGAGAAGCACTTTATCTGCCCTTCCATTCTAAATGAAAACTTTGCTGGACAGAGTATTCTTGGATGTAGGTCCTTGCCTTTCATGACTTGGAATACTTCTCTCCAGCCCCTTCTTGCCTGTAAGGTCTCTTTTGAGAAATCAGCTGACAGTCTTATGGGGATTCCTTTGTAGGTAACTGTCTCCTTTTCTCTTGCTGCTTCTAAGATTCTCTCCTTATTTTTAATCTTGGGTAATGTCATTATGATGTATCTTGGTGTGTTCCTCTTTGGGTCCAAGTTCTTTGGGACTCTCTGAGCTTCCTGGACTTCCCGAAAGTCTATTTCCTTCACCAGCTTCGGGAAATTCTCCATCATTATGTGTTCAAATAAGTTTTCAATCCCTTGGTCTTCCTCCTCTCCTTCTGGCAGCCCTATGATCCGTATGTTGGGCCGTTTACAGATGTCCTGGAGGTTTCTGAGCCCCTCCTCCGTTTTTTGAATTCTTGTTTCTTCCTTCTTTTCTGGTTGGATGTTTTTTTCTTTCTGCGGGTCCACTCTGTTGATTTGAGTCCCAGTTTCCTTCTTATCCCTATTGGTTCCCTGCAGATCTCTCCTCATTTGTTCAAGCAATTTCGATAATTTTTTGTCGAATTCTGTGAGCATCCTGATTACTAGGGTTTTAAACTGTGCATCTGATAGGTTGTCTATCTCTTGGTCAGTTAGTTCTGGAGTTTTGATCTGTTCCTTTCTTTGGGCCATTTTTTTTTCCCCTCGGTGATCCTGTTACTGTAAGGAGGGCGGAGCCTTAGGTGTTCACCTGGGCAGGGAAACTCCCGGTAGTTGTGCTGTGACGTAGCCTGTGGGGGCGGGACCTGAGAGCACAATGGCACCTGCTCTGCTCTCCGAACCCACACCACCTCCTGCAAGCAATTTGAGCCCCTCTGCGCTGGCTCCGGGGGTCACTCCCGGGTCGGTGGATGGGCTGCACAGCTCCAATCCTCTGTGGGTCTCCCCAACGAACTCTCCTGTGAGGCTGGGAGTTCCTCCCACCACCGACTCCACCCCCACAGGTGCTCTCAATCTGCACCGATGGGTTGCGCCCTGCTTTCTCTCCCGGTTTGTCTGCACGTGAGTGCGGACCTGCCTGGTCCACCAGTCTCGGCTCCGCTGGGTCCGGATGAGCCGGGTGCTGGCCGCGCTTCAGTCGGGCCCCCGTCTGGGTGAGCTGCAGCCCCGCGGGAACCGCCCCTCAGACCCCAGTCCTGCCGTCTGCTCACCAGCTCGCCACAGAGTCCCCGAGCGCTCTCCTTCCGCCCTGCTCTTCCCGGCTCACCAGACTGGATGAATGTATCTTAATTTCTTGGTTGCCGGACTTCCTCTCAATTCGATTTTCTGTCAGAGCTGGCTGTTTCTGTTTAGATAAATTTCTGGTTTTTTCCTTGTTTGGCTGTGTGAGGAGGCATGGCGCGTTCACCTATGCCGCCATCTTGTGGGGGTCCCGCTACTAGCTATATTTTAACTGAACAAATCTAAAGATCTAGATTCCAGTTTATATCTAAAATCTATATTAATGTTAAGTAACAGTAATACTTTTTTTTTTAAGATTTTATTTATTTATTTGTAGAGAGAGGGGAAGGCAGGGAGAAAGACGGAGAGAAACAGCAATGCCTGGTTGCCTCTCACAGGGCCCTCACTGGGGACCTGGCCTGCAACCCAGGCATGTGCCCTGACTAGGAATCGAACCAGGACGCTTTGGTTCCCAGCCCGCGCTCATTCCACTAAGCTACACCAGCCAGGGCCAGTAACAGTTATACTTTTACTTAAATTTTTGTTAAAATGTATGTGCAAGCAAACATTTTAAATTAATAATCTGAAACTATGATAGGAAAAACATGGTTGTTTTAGGTCTGTAATTAAGAATATTCTAACACAGTTCACTTTGTTTTTCTTGTCATTACTTCATTATTACAATATGCAAAGGTCTGGGATTCCCTTTTGTCACACTATAAATCAGTACTTTTCAAAGAATGGTTCAGAGAGCTATGGGTTTCCCTATGACATTTTCAGGGTATCTGTAAGGTCAAAACATTTTTTTTTACTCTCATTCTCTCCTAAGCATACAATAAAGTTTTTCCAGAAGTTAAATGATGAGATCGCAATAAACCAAATACAGAATCTCTTATGAGATACAAACTGTCTTGTATTAAATCAGATATTAAAGAGATTTGAAAAAATGTAAAGCAGGGACACTTTTCTCACTGAATGGTATTGTTCAAGAAATATTTTTTCACATGATTAATTAGCTTTTCCCAATTCCGTCAACCACTTTACTTTTCTTAATTTTTCTTCAATGTTACTAATAATTTTTCCACTTACTTTAATCTCCTTAAGTTTGTATTACCATATCATGTACTTTTGTTATTTTAAAATAAATACAAATTTTAAAAATTTATTTTAATTTCTAATATGGTAAATATTGCTATAACCACATTAAAACTACTTTTTAAAAACTCTAAAGTTGTTAATAATTTTTAAGAATATAAAGGCAGTTCAGAACCACTGATGTAAATGGACAATATACATCACTAAGGTTTTATTTAAAATTTCATTTTTATTTCACAATGGGCTGTCATTAAATACTATTGAGTTAAAAAAAATCGACTATTGAGTCCTTATCTAGAACAAAGTCTAGATTTAGCTGAACACCTTAGGGTTCATAAAGTCTTGCACATCATGGTGATTCTAATCTATTCAATTTTAATTGTGATGGTGGTTGAAATTATTATACAAATAGAGTTTAATAACCTAAAATCTAGTGAAACATCTAATTTTTCTGGTAAATCCAATTCAAGGACTTAAAGAAGACAATATTCTTAGCTTTTTATCAGTAATATGGGTAGGCAAGATACCACTTTTTAGTATGTATTAAATTTGGGGGAACAAAATCCACTCAGTTTTAAGGCTTGACCACACAGTGCAAGTATCAACACATCAATTAGATAGTAAAAACTAAATTGTCTAGATGAAAGAGTATTTATTTTTTTAGGTATAACTTTCTTGAGATTTACTTTTTGTACTTTTGGCTGACTGAGCTTATAATACTGATACAACAAACACTGAGTAATGATTACTTTTTATAAATCTTAAAACATTAAAATAATATTACCACTTACTACATTATGAAACAAAGCCTCATTACTACAAATGAGACACAGTTTTTAATATTAAAAATACATATTTCAAATGCATTTCAAATCCGCATACATTGTACACTTGTGTGTAACATGAAGAGTAAGAGAACATTTGTAATACTATCACCAATAAGAACATGACCAACCGTACAAGTTACTTGTGAGCTTGCAATAATTCCACCAACAATTTTATCTTTCTTATTTTTCTTCAATGTTACAAATAATTTTCCACTCCCTTTGATTTCATTCACTTCATACTCACCTGTTGTATGTCAGTATTAGCAAGAGTAGTTGCATACAGTATTAAAGCCTACTCTGGATTAGATGTCCTAATGTTGTCCTAGCCTATTTTTATATCATAGTACTATTATTACTTGCAAAAATACTTAAACATGCTTTCAAACTGTTGCTGAAGTTAAATTAACTTATACCTCTAGCAATTCTGATGAAACATCAAATTTGTATTCTTTTCCATTTTCTTCCTCTGGTTCCATCCGTTTATAAAACAGCATATATGCACTGTGTGTCTTTAAGAAGAAAAAAAGTATATTTTTACTTTGACAAAATATAACTATAAAAGTAGGCAACATGGAAAAAAGAAAACAATATAAAATTATATATGAAAGAAACAGTTACCTTTTCAAAAGAGAAATCCATAAATTTATCTGTAACAGAATCGTAGGTCTTGGTCTGTTTTAAAAAATAAGTTTCCTTCTTTAGAAAATGGGTATACTCAGCTATGTTTACATATAAAATATTTCAAAAAAAGCTACTGAATACTATGTAGTAACTTTGTAAATAGTTTTCAAATAGCATTACATTCATAAAAATCCTTGACAGAAGGTTTTGGCTAAGCGTACTAAAAAGAAAAAAAAAAAAAAAAAAAGATGATGATTCACAACACATTTTAAGGTATTTCACCATAATACATATGAAGCATAAGGGAAAAAATGGACTTGTAATTTAAAAAGTTATCTTTTAAAAGAACTTTTTGCAAAGTTTACTTTTACTTTTTTTTTTTTTTTTTTGAGGAAACGTCCTAGGAATAACATCTAGAGATGCAATCAGTTTAGTGATGGCTTCAGTGGTAACTCATTATTTACTTCCTTCTTCTACCCATTTCCAAAGTGTTAGCAATTTTTCTACTTCTTCTTTTCTGTTCAGAATAGTACATAATAGCAAAGAGCAATAAAAAAATGCCCTTCACTAAAGTCCAAAATATGAACAGTTATTTCACAACAAACATGGCTATTAAAGTGAAAACTGGTCTATCCGGGCTTATCTGTGAAATGAAAAGACTATTAAATACATAAGAATCAACAAGGTGTTAAAAAAAATTTTCAGAAAATTGGTATTATGATAAAATGCCTATGAAGAGTGAAATTATTATAACACTAATCCAACCTAATTGTCTTTTCTTACGTTTTACTTCTAATTATGTAACAAACTATTCTTTTTCTATCCTCTCATTTGTAATAACTAAGTTGCTGCTGCTTTACAAAAGCACTAAATGAACAATTCTTTAAAGTTAGCTCAGTCCAACTTCTTTGTCAAAAAGTGTTCATATTAACTCTATAAAGAGTAGTTTCTTTTGGCTCTAATCCCAAAGCATTCAAGAAAACAACTTATTCAATTATAATGCCTCATGGCAATGTAATTCAATTCCTATACTATTATTTAATTTTCAAGTCTTAAACTTCTTAATCACTTGAAGGCAAAAACAGTAATTGTTAAACTATTTCCCACTACCTATTACATATTCTAAATACACTATACTTCCAATGAATGCCAGCTGACTAAAATTCAGATTTAATTATAGAGATTAAAAGAAAGTTAAGTGAGCCCTGGATAGTGTGGCTCAGTGGACTGAGCACCAGTGTGCAAACCAAAGGATCGCTGGTCTGATTCCCAGTCAGGGCACGTGCGTGGGTTGCAGGCTGGGCCCACAATGAGGGGCACGCAGGAGGCAACGGCACATTGATGTTTATCTCCCTTTCTCCCTCCCTCCCCCTCTGTCTAAAAATGAATAAATAAAATCTTAAAAAAAAGTTAAGTGATTCTGCTATTGGATTTTATGATATTGCAAAGCATTTGGAAGATCACGAACCATTTATAATTTCTGAATAAAACTTACTGTCATCTCTCCACCAAAACATTCAGAGGCAAGTTGAGCAGAATCAAAAGGTTTTACCTCAGCATCATTAAAAAGATACCTGAAACAGAGCACACAGTGTTGATAAAGTGTATACACACACACACTAAATATCTCTGTATTATGCTTATTTTAAAAATATTTAGATTACATACTGATATAAATAATTATCAAACTATAATATGAGGTAAATTCTAACTAAGCTCTTATTTTGACAATTCTAATCCACTAGAAATTGGGAATATAATTTCACAATACAGTCATAATCATCCTAAAATTTGAGATCTATTTATAACCTAGAAGTAACAAGAATTCATAAAAAACAATTGAAAGTAGGCATAAATATAACATGTAAAGCTACTGAACAGAAAAAAATCAGGAGATGAAACTACTTCTAAAAATAAAGATGCCATTTAAAAATTTATGATCGTGATCAAAAAAGATTTAAAATATATTTATGTAAATATTCAAAAGGACAAAAGAGTTAAAGATATCATGGACATGATGGCTTAAAGAGCGAGAAATAGCTGGACAAAACTATGCTAACTGTAGACCAATATACTAATGTAAATGTGCAAAGCAGTATCCCCAACACTTAGAACACTGCCTAGCACAGATATAGTCTATCTGTACACAAGATTCTACCTAACAATATAATATCTGAAGACCAAAAAAAGTTATGTAAGAACTGATTTAATGACTTCCAACCATTAACTTGATAAAAGATGATAAAAAAGAATACGTGTGTCAAAGGGGAAAGGTAAGGTAAAGAGAACGAAGCATGAAGGTAAACTTCCTACTCGAATATATAAGGACTTTGTGGCTACCCTATCGAAGGCATTCAGAAATAATAGCTTTTGAATGAGTGCACATAGATAAGTTTTGAAGGTACAATATTTTCTATGAATATAAAGTTGTGTGCAAAATTTTGTGTGTCATTTTTCTCAGGAAAGCATTCATCAAATTTTCAGAAGAGTATGGAGGTCCATAAAGTTTAAGAATAATAAGTAACTTTTGAACATCACATTCATTTAAAAATTCTATCTAACCCCTTTACTAAATTTATAGAAAGTTTTTAGAAAACTAAAATCAGAAAACAAAATCTAAAAATGATTATAAACTTATATTTAAAGAAAATGTTTTTTAAAATTCCAATGAAATATTTAAAACTCACCATTTATTGTTTTTATAGGCATGTGGATTGACTATATCTCTGATGAAGCTATAATAGTGCCCACCATCTGCTGTTCCTGTGTGAACAGTCACTCCTATCAAGTCATACTCATAGCTCTCTGTGTCTTTTGAATGATCACTTACTTCCTTAAAACCTGAAATGATTTACATAAAACAATGGCAATAATTTTGAAAACTGCACAATATCATAGAATAACTTTATATAACATACTTTATGTACAGAAATAGTTACAAATACTTTACAAAACAACCGTATTTACTAGTGAGTCACCATCCATAGCCTAAAATTTTAAGAAACATTTATACAAATCATTGGAACAACCATGTGTTAGTGCATAACCATGGACAACCTCAATGTGATATATAAATACAAACTATGTTCTTTTTGCTTAATCTGGATGTTTCTTTTAAAGTAGATAAATATGAATGAAGCATTTTGTACTACCTCTATTAGGAGCAAACACAAAATCTGAAAGGGCATTAACATATTTAGGTCTTTTTGTCTCATGTTAAGAAAAATGGGGGTACTGTACTGATAGCATGTTTCCAACTATCAGTTAATAGGAAGCACTCTATATTAAGAACCTTTATGTAGACAGAAATGAAAATAAAAAATGTATTTCCCGCCCATAAAGATTTAAATTTGAAAGATATTAAATACACTAAGGAAAAAAAACTTCAGAATGGTTTAAGTTTAAAGAAGATGTATGATTTATGATCTGTATTCCTGGCATCATATAGAAAAAAAAAGTACAGTAGGCCCTCCATATCCACAGGTTTCATATTTGCAGATTTAATCAAAAGCAGACAGAAAACAGTATTTTGGATACAGTTAGGACTCTGCAGTTGGGAATCTGCAGATGTCAAGGGCTGAATGTATGCATTGTTCTACACCATTTTATATATGGGGCTTGAGCATCTGGATTTATCTGCAGGGGTCCTGGAACCAATTCTCTGAGATACCCAGTGACAACTGTATAATCAGAAGCAAGTGAGAGCAGATCTGGTTGACCTGAATGTACAATCTAAATTCGAATGTGAAATGATAATTAGGTAGAGAGGAAAAAATGACTGATAGTGTTAAAGCAGTGGCTGAGGAGTTGGATGTGCTAGAGTCTAACTCTAAATGCATCCCCTGTGGCCTAACAAATTCCTTTATGTTAACATAAGTTTTTGCTACCTCTATCCATGAAGCATCATGAAAAAATACAATGAAGCACTGTTCCTGTGCAGTCTTGTTGTAATTTTATAAAGGGTTTGAAAAAAGTTCTAAAAAGTAGGCCACATGTATATAATGTCCACTTCTTAACTTCACCTGTATTTTTAAACTTATCATCTCTACTGGCTCATTTTCTGCAACTTCTAAACTTACTCAAATTAAACTTTAAAAATTACCTCCTGTAACTCCATGTTCCTTAAAGAATATGTTCTTCTCTTGAAAGATTACCCTGTACTCGTTGTTCACACCTCTTGCATCTCTCATTTAAAGAGCGTAAAACTCTTTAATTGAATGCTCAGTTAAGTGCCAGACAATAGAGTATAAAGACTGAAACATTGTTCTTTTTCCTAAATCTTATGGTAGCTTCTGCAAACCTTAAAATTTTAAATCAGAACTTTTTATACAAAGAAAAATTGCCAGAACCCTTCCTATGTAAAATGGAACTTCTCTGACTAAAGAAAAATGGAAAAGGCAAGCACTGGATTTGTTCTGCTTTCTTCTCTCATCCATTTCCATTCCTCACTCTGGGATCCTTTAGGCACATACACAGATGCTTGAAAATCACTGGTCTTATGAAAGTAACAACTATTTGGAGGTAACTACCTATGAACGAAGGGCCTTATGAGACTCACTGCAATCTTCCTTCCTATTGCAACACCCAAATGAAACTGCTCTGGATAAAGATAACCAAAAATCTTCTACATGATAGATTATGTTCCATTGTGTTCTTACTGAAACTGTTCCTTTTCTTTAGCATTCAATCATTCTGACCACATTTCCTCTTTCTTGAGGTCTTGAAATAATAACCCCCTTATTCACCTGGCTGTTTCTTCCAGAAACCCAAGTCATTGACTTTTCCTCCTCATTCTAGTAGCAGACTGACTAAAATGTAAGCTTCAAAGAAGCAGGTACCTTGGTTCTTTGTTGTCACTATCTTCCCATTACTAAAAAAATAGCAAATTACATAGTAGGTAGATGTTCAACAATGTTGTTGGATTCATTTATTCATTCAATCAACAACTCCTGTTAACTGTAGCTCCATACACTTCTCCAACCTTACCGGTACGCTTTCTCATCTAAGTTACCATCTCTGTAGTTTACCAGAATGGCCTCCCCATATCCCTTTCATCATCCTCGAATCCATTTTGATTGCTGTAGTCAGATTAACCTTTTCCAGATCCCACCTGGTTCCCATTTCAGTTCCCTGCTCAAAATCTTCCAGTGGTTTCCACACTGAATAAAGATCAAAATTATTAACATGACCTACAAAAAAAATGATCAGGCCACTGCCTTCTTCTGCCCATTTCATGAACCCCAACCCCACCCACCAAAGAGCTTATCCATTCCTGTCAATCTAGCTCTTACTGAAGCTCTGCTTCAATGTCACCTTGTCATAAAAGCCCTCCCTAATTCCCCTGGAACTGTAATACATTTACTGTCCTATCTGACAACACACTCATGTTTGTAATTTCTTGTTCAATATAAGACTTGCCCACTAGACTTAAGTTCTGCAAGCGCAGAAACCACTTTTTCTCCAATGCCTAGAACACAGTCCTAGTAGATAATTACTTATTTACTTGTTAACTGACTAACTGTGCCATACTGTCTTTAAAAACATTCTTCTAACAGTCAATTTAATTTTGTTAGGTGCATAATGATTACAACTTTATGACTATCTAGTTATAGAGACTTACAATAAAAGAAAAGAGATGGAAAATTACCTTCTTTTCTGTCACTCTTTCCCATAAGAAAATCTTCTGTATAGGGTGTCATATCCAAACGTAATGGAAAGGAAAAGTGTGTGTTCACTTTCTCTTTCATCATCGTGACCATGTTAAATGTATACCTCATAGTATTAAAACTCAGAATGCGAGGCAATTTCTTAAAACATGCCCTGAAGGACAGAAAAAAATAAAACTTTTGTTAAAAGATGTCTTTCAAAAATACTTCAAGAGGGGGACATATGTGTTCCCCTCTTACAACATTGTTCATTCTGAAAAAGTTTTCCTTTGTCTAGATAAATCATAGTAGACTGTGGTAAATGCCATGATGGAGACATGTAAAGGGGCTATGGAAGCTGAAAGAGACACAGACAAGAGCCACATCTACTTCAAAGGCAAAGGGGTCTTTGGTTCAGAGTTTTCTTATCCACCTTATATAACAAAGGTTGAAGTATTTATTTTACATAGTCTCTCTGTATCATTTATTATTTATATGACCCTAAAAAAGTTACTTAACCTAAGCTTAATTCCTGATTTGTAAAATGGAGAGTTAAAGTGTCTATTCCTACAACTTTCACAGAACACTGTCTGACAAGTATCATTCATTATGTAATGCCTGGTATTACAATAATCACAGCAGCAGCAACATGTCAACTGGTTACCTAAATCTTATGGCTGACATATTGCTAGTTCAAGTTTAAAAAACCAAAAATGCAGTTTAAACAAAATATACATAAAAACTAGGATTCATGAAAACTATGAATTTCAGGGAATACTTCACTGTACACACAGAATGCAAATGAGAATTTCTTTAAAACAAGAGCTCAGTTTTGTTTTTTTTTAACGTTACTTACGAATATGAAGGTAGGGGAAGGATGTCATAAGCAAAAGGAATAAGAAGTCTAAAAATTCATCATCACTGATTATTTGGGACTAGCAAACACTAAGGCTACAGAAGTATAAAGGAGTAAAATGATAAAGGGTCTTGTATGTAATATTAGAGTAGGAAATTTATCCTAAAAGCTAAGCGTCACTGAAGGATTTGTGGTGGCAATGAACCATGTGTTGAATCAGAGGATAAAATAAACATCTGAAAAGATGAGACTTTATGTTACAGACCTATTAAATCCGTGAGATACACAAGTAGACACTTGGAAGAGCAGCGTATTCTGAATTAGGTAAGATAATTTGGGAATCATTACAATGTTAGCAGAGATTAATGTTATCATGGTAGATAAAATTACTGAGGAAAGAATGAATAAACTGAGAAAACCAAAGATTTAAAGATAGAGCAGAATATGACCATCAGCCCATTTCTGTTGACCATTTATTATGTTATTACAGACATCTAAAAGTGTAAAAGACCGAATAACACTTTTGCATGAGAGAGATGAGACAGTACTTCAAAAACACCAAAAACAAACCCTCCCCCAGCAGAATCATATCAGCCAAAAAGAAAGAAAAAGTTTCAAGCGGATTATCAAGAATGACAGATTTATTCAAGTTTTATTTATTCCAACTAAAAAGAGATTCTCCAAAGAACATGATTCACTGTTTCAATGATCTTTTATTGACTCATTTTATTCCTCCACAGTAAAACACTTTTGACTGACTATATTCTGTGTGAGTCCTTAACTCTTACCCTAATGTAGTTCTTGTCAGATGAGTTTGTTTTCTTCCTATAACCACCCGCACAACTATACTTTCATTTGACTATGTCCACCTACACCTTTTCTCTTTCACAACCAACCTGACATCTGGCAATTGAGAAAAAGAATACTTGTCCTTTCAAATGCATATTTACCTGGAAAAAATCTTCTATTAAACAATTTGAAGCAATGGCTTTTCATTCTCTGCCTTCAAACATACTTAATCTAGAAAACTGCTTATCTCTGGCTGGTGTGGCTCAGTGGATTGAGCGCTGGCCTGAGAACCAAAGGGCCTCTGGTTGAATTCCCAGTCAGGGCACATGCCTGGGTTGTGGACCGGGTCCCTAGTGGGGGCCACATGAGAGGCAACCACACATTGGTGTTTCTCTCCCTCTCTTTCTCCCTCCCTTCCCCTCTCTGGAAATGAATAAATAAAATCTTAGAAAAAGAAAAAGAAAGAAAAGCCCTGGCTGGTGCGGCTCAGTGGACTGAGTGCTAGCCTGGGAACCAAAGGACTGTTGGTTCAATTCCCAGTCAGGGCACAAGCCTGGGTTGCAGGTCAGGTCCCCAGTAGCGGGTGTGTGAGAGGCAACCACACACCGATGTTTCTCTCCCTCTCTTTCTCCCTCCCTTCCCCTCTCTGTAAAAATAAATAAATAAAATCTTAGAAAAGGAAAAAGAAAGAAAACTCCTGTTTGATTCCAAACTTCTTTCTAGATTCTATCTTCCTTGCTGTTCTTCATTGTCAAACTTCTGAAATGAATGATCTACGCTTGATTCCATATACCCTGATAGCCCTGTTTTTATTGCTACAACCTGACAAAACATGCAGAGTAACTTTGAAACAGAACTCAATGCTTTTTACTCAGCTGTCACTTTCCCCCATCTCTTAAACTGTATAATTGAATACCTTCTTCTCCATTTTTTGGGGTATAACCCTATTTTGATTTTCTTTCTTTCCTGGTTTTGATTCGGCCACTTTTTCCTCTGCACTTTTACGCTGGCTTAAGTCTCAGTCCTTTGCAATAGCTATCGTCTTTCCCAGGAAGATGTTCTAATGCCATTAATCAATTATGCAGATAGTCCTCAAATCTAGGTATTAACCATTTGACGTTACTATATATTACCAATCTTGTTTTCTATTACTGGTCAGTATAAATCCTCTACCTGAATCGTGCAGGGTGGCCTAATCCTTGCACATAAAAGGTCATTTCTATTGCTCCGCCTTTGTTCCTAGAAACTAATTTCCTAAAACACTCTTTCAATATAATTGCTATTTGTTATTCAATAGTCACCTGTAAAATGGAAACATCTTTACCCAAATACTTTGTCCTAAGCTGACCATCTTATGGCTGGGCTCTTAAGAAAAAAAATCTCTCACTTTAGAGACTGAGAGGAGGATGTCTTGAGTTCACGAGTAGACTCTTTCATGCTCTCTACATACAGAGCAGAGAACTAAGCAATGAGACAGATCTTGGTAAATATTTGATTAATTGAAAAGGGAAAAAATATCGGAAATGTTTAAGGGTGTTTTAAAGTATATTTCAGTAACTGAATGAAAAGCTACTACATGAGAATGAGCTCCAAGCAGATGATCTTAACCTTAATCAGAGAATTTTAATTTATATACCAAATTTGTGTTTTATTTCCATTTGATGATTTATCAAAATGATAAACATTATATTTTTTTAAAAATACCTTTTTTCAGCTCGTACTTTCTTCCCGCAATGAGAACAAGTATACATGTTGTCACCTTCTAAAGTATCTTTAATAGTAACTTCATCAAGAGATTCCTGTATATAAAACCACAGTTAAAAGTTTCATGTTATTGTTTACAGTATGCAAAAACAGAAAAAATAGTAATTTTAATTTGGATAGAATACACAGAGGAAAACAAATTTTTAAAAAGTGAATTCTTAATTACAGTAAAACATTGTTTTCCACTCATGACAAAATGCTGTGGGAATCTCACTAAATTTTTCAAATGTGAAGTATTTAAGTTTTGATTTGGAAAAAAATTGGCTCTGTGGTCTATCTTTAGTTCTTATCTGAGTAGCACAGTATGAATAGATGAGAATATTAAAGTTAACTTCAAGATGAAAAACATAAAGCTGGTATGTACAAATATTAATAGCAGGAAAAAATTATAAAAATATATACATTACTCACATAAATGTTCTTCATATCAGCCACTTGGCACCTCACAGTATAAAACTCTTCAGCAGTCTGACTAACATGTTCACAATCCTGATCAATCAAGAGTCAAATATTAGTAATTTATTATGATAAGCTAAAATACACATTAAGATTTCCAAAAAGTAAAGAACATGTAGAATACTTACCAAGGACACAACATTGTTTGTAATTACACCTCCAAATAAACTTTTGACAGTATTTTTCTTTAAAAAAAAAAAAAAAAAGTCAGTAATTAAAGTTGGGCAAATCTCTACAAATTTCAAAGAAGCTTCAGTATTATGGTACTAACCAGGTCTGGAGACATTTCTTCAATTTTGGTAATAAGGTCGGTAAAAAACTCCGTCATATCTTTCTGCTCACCAGTATTCAAAGGCTGCTTATCCATGGTATATGTTTTACAAAAGGGTCTAGGATTATATGCTTTGCATTCACTCTCCTGTAAAGGCAAGGTGGGGGTAGGTAGGGGTAGGGAAAAAGATTACAAAGTAATGAAACAAATCTAAGTCTCAGATAAAAATAAGAAAATTATAACAAGGTTCATGAATAAACATCAACACAACAACAAAGCAGATAGTAAATCTATAAAGGTTTAAAATGCTCTTTTCCCATTTTTTGTTTTATTTTTCATAGCATTTTCAGTTTATAGTCTTGGTGCCAGGAGATGCTTAAATTATCAAAAAGTAAAATTTTTTTATTTGTTCAAGTCTAGAAATCTCTAGAAAGTATTTTGAGACTCAAAGGATGCAGATTTATATTGTGAAGCATAAAATACAAAATCTTTGCAGGGTGAGTAAGTTTTACTTAAATTGAACTTTTGTTTATTAATTTAAAAGTTTTCAATCACTTCTCATCCTTTTGGCTAAGATCAAGTGTAGTTCTTATCAGTTTAAAAGTTTTCTCTCTTGACAGTTCAGATGGAATATTCCAACTCTGTTAAACAGAAATTAAAAGTGGAATCAAGGGATGACTAGTAAATCTTCAATTCCGTTAAAAATCTCATTTACTGAGTCCTTATCAGAAGCTGAGAAATACAGAAATAAATGATACAATCTCTATCTCCATGATTCTAACAGGTAAGACAAGTAACTTCTAATACAAGTGGTAGGTATGACTGAGTTACGGTGACTTGGAGATACTCTATGGAATTCTTTGGTCTCTTAGAGATAACCATGTTGATTCTTGAAGGATGAGAGAAGAAAATGGAGAAGAATGCTGGAGAAAGAGTTGCCACAGGCAGAAGGATAGCATAAACGACTACACAGGTGATAAAACAACAGGGTGATGGACTTCAAAGGGCTTATACAGTTACTATGGAGTGAGGGTGAATTATGGGGAGTGATAATAAAGATAGTTGAAGGGAAGAAGCAAAATCACACAGGGTATATGCCATGCTGATGAACCTCGATACTATTCTGTTCATAAAGAACTACTGAAGAGCTTTAAACAGGGAAGAAATATCATAAGATTTGCTATTCTTTTAAACATTTATTACTTTTAAAGTTTTTGAAGTAAGAATTAAGAAGGAAAAAAGAAATCAGAAAACTCCAAGTCTAAGGCGCAGGGGCGGGGGGACGGGGGGTGGAGGTGATCCTGTCACAGGAAAGGAATTCTTCAAAGGACAGTAACAGGATATAAGTAACTGAGAAATGACTATTATGAATACCAGTAAGTCAATTCAATTTTAAAAATAAGAGTACATAGGACAAAGTCAATACAAATGAACTCTATTCAATGTTTCCAGCTTTGGTCAGAGGGCATATTTAATCAGTTTTTCATATACAATTCTCAAACATACCATTAAATATGTAAACATTTTTTGAAGCTCCAGAAGAGTGGTCTTGTGCTTCATATCTTCTGAATACTGAAAATCAAAAGAAAGCTTTCCATTAAAAGGAAGTATTACAATGTGCTTAACATTATCCATGTTTATTCTTTTAGCTGTATGTAGAAAGAACAAAACCTCTATATTTTCTTTATCAATTTTAACATTTAAAAATTGGAGTATTTTGTTCATTATACAAATACAGCCATCACTATTATGTAAAAAAAAAAACTGAAAAATACATCTTAAGAAAGTCACTTTCTAGATTAATGCTGTTTTGGTGATTTTATGTTCATTATATATTGGTGATTTTCTAACAACAGAAAACATCTAATGTGTGCAACAAAGGTGTTATCCACACATTAAAAAATACATTAGTAAGTCACATCTCACCCTAATCTAGTCATATCTTTATTTTTTCTAGAACAAATCCTTAACACAACAGAGGAATGCTGACCACTCTAAATATTCAAATATCATTAACAGATTCAGGAATCTAGCCCAATCATTAACTAGAGATTTAATCCTGAACACTAGGCTTAAAGGAGAGTCCCACATTCATGCCAAACACTAATTAGATATACTCATGTCAAATAGTAAAGTAAACCTATGAAGTATCATCCTCATTACAAATTACTACCTGTCATAATTCTGAAGGTCTGATAGTCTCATGAAATAATAAGCCTCCCATATACCAAAAGCATATACGAGTTATTTGTGTTAAATGCAAGTAACATGGCTCTGTTGTTTAGGAGCTTATACTCAACTGAGGACATGAGATAAGGACACTGAAATTGAAATCTGTTCAACATATACTTACTACATGTTGATCTATATATGATCTCACTTAAAAGAGGAATCTTAATAAACAAAGTAAACTAGAGAGCAAAATAGAACCAGAGACATGGAAACATAGAACAGACTGACAGGAGCCAGAGGGAAGGGTGTGGGGGATGATGGAGGAAAGAAGGTGAAGGGACTAGTCAAAGAACATGTATAAAGGACCCATGGACATGGACAACAGTACGGGTTTGACTGAGCGAGTGGGTGTGGATGGGGAAGGCTGGGGAGGAGGGCAAAGGGGGAAAAATTGGGACAACTGTAATAGAATAACAAAATACAAATTTAAAAATTGTATTTATTTTCACTGAAAATATCATGTTCATGGTATACATTGAGTATGTATATTCCACAATTGTTTTCCTTTGAGAAATTATATTACAATGTAAGTAGTAATCTACTAAAATGTAAAAATAATAAAAATATACACGGCATTATCTAGTTATATAACCAAACTTTATCATTTTTTTAAATTCATAAATTACTTTCTCAAACAATATTTTAGTAAGTTTAAAAAATATAGATTTATTACAAAATATAAAATTTTGTTTTACAGTTTTAATTTTTAAAGTGAGAAAACTGTACCTTAGCAGTGAAGACAGCCTGTCTTGCTTCAGGTATCATATACAGTTGCTGAATAGTTGAAGCCAAGTAACAAGTGGCTCCAAGGTTAGTCAGGCCAACAAATCTACATTCAGCACGGACATCCTCGTGAGGCCAATAATCCCATTTATAAGGTGCATGGGCTGATGAAAAAAGAGGGAGAAAAAGATGTCCCCCAGACCAACTATTAATAAACATAATGTATTGCTTTTATTAACGACCACTACCTCCATTATATATATAATTAATACACATAAAACATTATGTGTGGTAATTTTTTAAGCAGTATTAACACACAGTAAAACTAATTCATTCCTTAAAAATTCAAAGGACTGTCACAACTTTATTTTCCTTAACACTAAATTACTTAACCAAAAAATACTTAAGTACATCAGCTCTCTATATAAAATGTCCTTCACACTGGTTTCTTAAAAAGAAAATTGTTACTTTTTAACTTCAATAACATCCTAGCAACAATCACTTATAAATGTTAGTGTGTGAACAGTGATTCTTTTTTAAACCACGCAATCCAAAAATCTCATTTCTGCACACGAGATTTAGAAAGATTAAAGAAAAAGAAGACTGCTTACACTGCATGTGTTGTGCCATAACCCAGTTGTGTATTAGTCTGTAGTTCTCAACAGATCCCTTTACCATTTCTACTAACAAATCATAAGCAGCAGCTCTTGAAGAATGTGATTTGCACTTTGGCTGTTGTCTATCTTTTAGGCTAGGTAACAAAAACAGGAGATTGAAGATATCTCTTAAAAATTCCTGGAAAAAAGAAAACCAAGTAATTATCTAAACTTGAGTATTAATCATATTTCAAACATAATGAATAACTCAGCAGAATAAATTATACAACAACCTATAATTTTCTAAAATGTTGTTAACAACTTAAAGCAGCATCATATACAATCATATGAAAGTCTTCCCAAGCTTCACTTCTCCTAGAGAAAACAAAGTGGGTGAGGAACACCTTCACTCTTATCTCCCTCTTGATACCTAACATAGCTCATTCTTAAAGATTCCCATCTACAATGCTATTATTATTTTACACTCCACTGAGTGACCCAAGTTTTTGTTAAGGACTCATTACTCCTTATTTTGACTATGTAGTAGTAGCAGCCAAAGCAACAATTTACTCATAATGAAAACCTTAAGTGTCAGAGGGTTATCAAAGACCCCAAAACAAACAAACAAACAAAAAATCTTAAGGACCTTGTCTTGGGTCATAGAGTTGGCAGGTGCCAGAGTCAGGATTTAAGACATCAAACTCTTAATTTCCATACTAGTGAAAATCAAACTGAGGTGCAGCGTTTCACCATGTAAAGTAACAGTGATTCTCCCCCACTTGTTCTTCCTTAATTTTCTTTGGTAAATTAGTAAAGAATGAATTATGCCTCTCAGCCATCTCAAATACTACTATGGTAGATTGTTCTGGGGTATAAAACCTCCTGGGTTGCTACATAGAATAGAGGTAATATGGTTAAGATTAAGACTCTGCTATTCTTAGAAAGTCTGGATTGCAAGGTTGGCCCTTGACTGTCTTCTGGAACTTGAATGGTAAACAGTAACCTCCTCTGATATATAACTTTCCCTAATTGATAAAAGTGGCTCACTGGGCTGTTTGTGCTTGGTTTATGCTCAGTAACTGCTTTCTATTTGGGAGTCTGGAATTTCAGACACTGTTAGTTATATAGATACTATGTGTCTACACAACCCACTCCAATAAAAACCCTGGACTCCTAAATTCAAGACAGCTTCCCTAGAAGGAAATACCACACATGCATTCTTACACTCATTGCTCGGGGAATTAAGTGCATTCTGTGTAACTCCATTGGGAGAGGACTGTCATAAGCATGTATTTGGTATCCACCAGACTTGGCCCCATGCTTTTCTTTTGCTGCTTTCATTTTGTATCATTCTGCTGTAATAAAGATTAGCTGTGACTACAACTACATGTGGAGTCCTTTGATTTCTTCTAGTGAATCAGTAAGGCTTGGGTTGGTCTTGGAAACCTCTGACACAAGTACCAAACAAAGGACACTTTGAAATATTTTCCCATTAATGACCTCATGTCTTCCACCTAACTATTATCAAAGAAAGAATAAAACAGTTCCTAACTTTGGCTAAGAAATACAGAAGTAAATACATTCTTATTTCATACAGTAGACCAATTAATATTTTGACTGTCTTAGAATTCAAAGGTGAGATGATTGTCTGGGACACAAAGTAACACATGTACTTGAACTAGAAATAAAATCAAGCTCACTCAAAAAGAAAGGGAACTGACTAGAAACTGGTTTAATAATGCACTGCCTTTGCCAATGAGTGTAGACATAGAAATTCAGTGAGTTAAATAGCTGTCACTCCAAAGTTTTGAAAAAATGCATTTAAAGGCTATGATAAGAAGAAAGTAGTTTGGGAGTTCTGGACAAGATGGAGGTGTAGGCAGAAACGCTTTACTTCCTCACACAACCAAAAGAAGGATAAAAACCAATTTAAAAACAAAAAACAGCCTTGACTGGTGTAACTCAGTGGACTGAGCTTGGGCTATGAACCAAAGGGTCGTCAGTTCAGTTCCCAGTCAGGGCACGTGCCTTGGTTGCGGGCCACATGAGAGGCAGCCACACGTTGATATTTCTCTCTTTCTCCACCCCTTCCCCTCTCTCTAAAAATAAATGAATAAGATCTTTAAAAACAAAACAAAGAACAACCAGAACTGCCAGAAAATCAAACTGTATGAAGTCCAACAACAAAGGAGTTAAAGAAACATTCATCCAGACTGGTAGAAGGGGCAGAGATGGGAAGCTGGAGCAGACAGGACAGGCGGAAAGGCAAGGCGGCGACGTAGGTGATCCCACATTCATGCAGATAAGTTGGGAGGAACAACGGGGGAGCAAGACAGACAGGGAAACCCAGGGTTTCAGCATGGGAAACTGAACACTCAAAACCCCTATTGTGCCCTGGCTGGTATAGCTCAGTGGATTGAGCATGGGCTGGGAACCAGAGGGTCCCGGTTTGATTCCCAGTCAGGGCACATGCTTGGGTTGCAGGCCAGGTCCCCAGTGAGAACCATGTGAGAGGCAACCATACATTGCTATTTCTCTCCCTCTCTTTCTCCTTCCCTTCTCCTCTAAAAATAAATAAAAATCTTTATTAAAAAAAACAACAACTTGTTTCTGCATTCTAAAAATAAGCCTAAGGTTTATAATATTTTCAGATTACATTTTATTCTAAGTTCACTTTTCCTAACCACAACAGAGGTCTAGCAAACTTTACATCAACATGTTTAAGGAAATTTCACATACCCACATACAATGCAACAATAAAAAGTTTCAATCACACTTCACATAGACATCTGGATATCTTAATACATACCTGTCCTTCCCTTGAAAATTTAAAGGGTGGTTTGTGTTTAATAACACTTGTTGCAAGTCTGAGGAGTCCTGTAAGCCCATCATCTTCTATGTTACCATCTTGATGATCAAGTATCTCCCTGCTACAAAAAAAGAATACAAGCAAAAGAAGATGGTTCACATAATTATGTTCTTTATCTTTCCACAACAAAGTAATGGTCAATTTCACATGAAATTTTACCTTCTAATGCAGTCAGCCAAATGTCGTGCCAAAGCATCTAAGTCAAGGAGTGTTGTCTTAATTCAAAGAGAAAATACAAAATTCATATATAAATTTTTATGTTTAGTAGTTCAGA